>CAIGRR010401673.1:0-12778 GCA_903798365.1 Fraxinus sp. 1973-6204
GCGTACGATCCCTCATCTCAAATCCAAGCATACGATCAATCCGCACAAGCTTATTATGCACACCATCAATACAGTAATCAACAGCAGCACGCCTATTACGGTTACCCTCAGCACCAACAACAAGGAGAACCCACCCCACCTGGGGTTACAGCGCCGCGGCCCGTAACACAACAAGCCGCAGAACAATCCCAGAATTCTTATTACTACCCACATGCTGTTGCTTTGAATATGGATCCGCAACAAGGAGGAACAAGTGGATATGGAATTGGGGCAATGCCCACTGGGTCCCACCAACCGGTATGAGTATACTTTATTTTCTTAGATATATGATTTTAATTTCATATTGGGTTTGGTTTTATGTTGGTGGATATTGAGTTGATGCCTGATAGGTGTTAGATAGTTGTAGTTTTTTAATTTTTAATTTTTTGTTGTTTGTTCCTGGAATGATTTATTGTATGGGCTTTCTGACTTTCTTTTCTCCAGTGGGCATTTGCATGTCTATTACTTTATCTTGTGCTAATTACTCCTTTACTTTTACACATTTTATCACTTTGTGCTATTAATTTGATTTGGGTAAATGGAATGACAAGTGACTAGATGTGCAGGTATTCTTAGTAAACGTAGATAGAGGAATAATTATGGATTAAGTTAGTGGGTTATAGATAAGAAAGAGCCACCATTGTGGTTTTCACGGTTTTGATTAAGTAGAAAGGAGACGAGAACTCTATCACAAAATCTGGAGTAAATGGTTCTCAATAAGAATATATATAATGAGAGAATCTGTGGAACTTATCCCTGATACCTTCATCTACTAAAGAACGCTAATGCTATGGGTCTAGTAAGTGAATTCTTGTTAATGCTATATATGTGGGTGTGTGTGTGCTGTGGTATATTATATTGATTGAAATCGTAACATCTTTTCATGAGAATGATATGTTGAATAGAACTGCTTGAGCTTGGTATGTGTTCATTTTGTTCTAAGCTTGGTCTCTTGCCTAAGGGAACAGAGCTTGAGCAACTCCCAATTGGCACTTTTCTGCTCAGCTAATTATGCCTTAAATCACACAAGTTTATACTGCTTTATATGAGCTTTGGATAGGAACTTGGTAAGGTTCAAATTGAGAATGTGTTGATTCTATCTTCAAAGCTTCTATGAAACAGCATACGTGAAAAATATCGTTAGCTGAGCTGAATAGCCCATCGTTTAGCTGGAAAGGTGAGCTTGAGCCTAAGCTGCTAAATAGTTATTGTCTTGGTTCAAACTCAAGCTAGACCAGCTTGCAAAATGCTACAGTGTCTCACCAAATCAAGCTTGGACAGTGTACTGAGATTTCTATTGCCTCATTATAGCTGTGCTTAAATCTGTTTTTGTGCTTTGCAGACGTGCTTAGTTACAAGAGTCAGGCCTGGTTGAAGATTTTGCGAGTGAGTGTATGCATTTCTGCTTTCCCTTTTTCCTTTTGCGGCGGTGTTATGCCTGCTCCTTAGCAATAGGTTTCAGCATATTGGGTTGTCTAAGAAGCTCGACACGTACATGGATGACACGCTGACACATGAATTTTCAAAAAGTAGAACGTAGAAACTCCGAGAACACGTTCATTAAATAATGGAAAAATTAAATTATTATTAAATTACTTTTTTATATCAAAAATTATTTCTCCCATATTTTTAATCAAGAAGAATTAATTCAGTTAAAATAACAATTGAAGTCTGGATCCAAACGCATCCCCCAATTAAGTGAATTTTCCGTTTCATGTCCATTTGCCCAAAACAGACCGAAAGCATTCTGGTCAATTTTCCCCTTACCAAATCCAACTAACTCAATAGATGAATCATTTGAAATCCATTGGACCTTTCCCACCTCTGCATACATCCACAAAATTTCCAATTTTCCCGAAGCCACCCTCCCTCTCCTTCTTTCCATCTTCCTCGATTTCCCCTTTTCTATCACTCTTTCTCTCACCTATTGACATAGAAAAGTATGGCTCTAGAGCTGTTTTATATTCATGCTTGTTTTAGGCTTTCGAATGGTCAACAATGGTGAATCATTCATCTCTATCTTCTTCCTTTGTTTGGGCATTTAGATTTCTCCTTTTGGAAATTCTTGCTTGATAATGTGAAGTTTGGCCTGTTTTTATTTGTTCCTTTTCTAATTTAAGTTCTCGTGTCAGGACGTGTCACTGTTGTGTTGGTGGTTGAAGAATAAAAATATAAAAGGACACACCACATGGTCTGTGTGAATATGTCGCATGTGTGCTGGTGTGTCCGATACATGTCCAACACCGACACTTGCACATTCACAACGTGTCCGTGCTTCTTAGTTGGTTTTGCTATTTCATGAGTAAAATGAGAGGATAATGTCAACTTGGCCAGTGAACCTCTTAAAGCAGCCACATTGAGGCTAGGATGACTTGTACATCAAAATAGTAATCGCTTTAGGTCTGTTGGTAATTGCTTTAGAGTTCAGTTGGCCATGTTGGTATCCAGGCTGTAATACTTTATATTTCCTCAAATAACTTCTTTTGCATTAACACTGTTGATCTGCAGCTCATGAGTAGAGGACATTGAGCTACTTCTTTGTTTCTTGGAGCCTAGCTGTACGGCCTCATTAGGTTACATTACATAGTGTTGTGTGCAGTTGAACAGGCACTCGAACTCTCTTCTTATAGATGATCTCTAAGATGAATTTGGTAAGAGCTTTGAAGTAAATTATGTGCTCCCCCTTTTTTTTTTTTTTTGTTGGGGGGGTGTGAGGTTAGAAGATTATGAATATTTATCCTCCTATCCATTTTTCTATTCATGCTTGAGTTCAAGCTGATTTTTGGTTAAAATTATCAACGTTAGATGATAAAAGTCTCCTTTAATCTTTTCAGGAAAAAGTCAACAACTGTCGATAGAGTTCTGTATTATTAACAATTCTTTCATAAATTGTGTCTGGTAGAGCATATAGGACCACATGTTTTTAGTAGAAGGCATCTAGGTCCAATTTATCCATATTATGACATGTTCAGTGGAATACAGTCACTGTATTCAAGGCTTATTATGAACAATCAGTTAAGGGTTATTTAGTTCCATATAAATATGAGCTTCTATATTGGTGCCCCAACATCGCTGCACTATAAACCACTAATGCGAAGACTGTCTATCTACTTCATTGTCTCGTACTCACAGATGGAAACGGTCTACATTTCTTTCACTTAATATTGTCTTTCACTTCCTTGAATGAGGTTGTCATGTCACAAAAATGGTTATGGTGGGAACCATCAGTGCTTCATACCATCCCAACCATTATAGTTATAAGGGACAATGTGTTAGTTCATCATCACATGTCTACAATCACTAATCACAAGGAGATCGATGAGTTCTATCATGCTGTGTCGTCTATATGCTAAATGCGTGCTATGAAATTGATGAACCGTGTTTAGCAATGACGACTCAGGCCTGGCACCATGAATCTAAGCCTTTATTTGCCTTCATCATATTTATAAGTTAGATTTTTTGAAACATATGTAGTCTGCGGGTATTAGAGAGAATTTTGTTTCCTACCTTTTTTTTGTGAATATACATTGAGAAGTAAAAACTATTATAAAAAATGTGAGAAATAAATCTTCAACAAAGACCTCAATAACTGCAAGAAGGAAGAAAAATATCCAACTAAATCAAAAATCCTGTACAAAAATAATCAATTTGGAAAACACTTGCTAACCCTTGCTTTCTAGCAAAAAATCCCTTCTTCTCGTAACGTTCGGTTTAACATTTCGATTTCCACACATACAAAAATAAATTCACAGAAGAAACGAACAAATCCTGAAGTACATACCTCAAAAAACTACAAAAACGAATACATATTGAACAAAAATCAGAATCTCGAACCTTGTTTTCTCGCAGGGAAATCCCTTCTTCCTAAATTCGTACGACGCTAGAGTTTCCTCTGACAAAAGAAGCATATGGAAATGAAAATAAAGAAAAACCTATAACAACGAAGAAGTACTAAACAAAAAAAATCAGAAATCTTGTATCTTGTTCTCACAGGGAAATCATTTCTTCCTCATTCCCTCGACCCAATATCCTTCTTTTTGTAGATTAAAACCAACGGCAAATGATTTTCAGCAACTATCGTTCAAAGTATGACATAGGTTTTTCGTGAGAGAACAAAAGAAACGGCGAGGCTCTAGGGTTTCCTTTGACAGAAGAAAACAATTGAAGGAAGCAAAAAGAAAGCAGACGACGTCGTGTTGCAATTAGAAGGAAAAATAAAAATCATGGACGGTTAGGGATTAGGGATATGAGAACATTTGTAATAATAGTGGAATTTGAAATTTTTAAGAGCATTTTGGTCTAAATTTTATTAAAATAGACATTTAAAAAATTTTGGCCATTTAGAAAAGTGGACATTCTTTGAAATTTCAACTTCTTTAAAGTAGGCGACATTTTACTTGAAGTAAATTATCTAAATATCTTTTTAGTTAAAGTCCATCCGAGCGGAGCTAAGAAAAGACATTATTTAAAAACATTACTAAAACATTACTTTTATGGGGCCCTCATGCAGAGTTGTAGACGGCTAGCTTATACCACCTATAGTCCATTTACCAGTATAATAAAATATTTTATACGTAAATTCAAAATTTTTTCTTATTTTTTAATTATACATTTTCCCAAAAAATATTATTCAAATTGCCGAGAGACCGAGACGATGATGGCAATGGGTCTGTTGAAGAAACACGCAAGGCGTTGCAAGATGAGCCTGCTTCCCTGACTGATGCTATCTTGGGAGGCAGCTACAGAGCGATTTCTGAAAGTTGCAGAGCTGGACGCGGAGCTGGACGTCGTGCATATAAAGAAACTGACCAAGATACCCTCAAAGCTCTTCTTGTCCACGTCTTTCAATTTGCAGAGGAATCTTGAGGATGCATCTGCGATGGTAAATTATTTGGGAACTGGTATTCCAAGTTTACAACCAGAAGAAGAGCAATGTAAAGAGGTTGGATTGCCTGTATCTCCCGAAAAACATTGATACATATCAAAAAAATAGGCTATCTAAGATTGATTGCCCCGCTCCATCAACTAGCCCCTGTAAACAAAAATATGTAACGCCAAATCAACGATCCATTTCTATCCAAACACATGTAGCAAGATTGATAGCTAGTTACTAGTTTGTGCACACAGTGATTTCGCCTGGTAAATGTAAACATGTAGAAGTGGATTTGTCCAACTTTTGTGTTAGTTTAGCCAATTTGAACTAAGCATCCTCTCTTTCTCAATGAGACTTTTGTTTTGATATTTTTGCTTTTCCTTCATTCTTTATACAGAGCATGGCAGCTGCATTTGACATTTTTTAGTCCAGTCATTTTTTCAAGTGCAACGACATTAATAAACTTTAGACCTTGTAACTCAATGCTCGAGTAATATTAATTATGCATTCATTTCATATTTTAATGAAAATGCAGTTTCGTGAAAAGAATAACGCTGTAATTTCTATACGTCCCAAAAAAAAAAAAAAAAAAAGATCATCTTGATAATGTTATGTGTTTATAATAGAGTCAGTAAAACTATCCATCTAGGTAAAACAACATAGCTTTCACTAAATACTTGCCTGATTTTACTGCTAAGCTTTCCCCTATAGAAGTCTTCATCTGTTGCTGATTATCTAGACTCGTAAACTAATAGTTCTACAAAAGTAAGATTATCAATGAACCTGTAAGGGAAAAAAGCAGCAATTAGTGAAATCAAAAGAGAGCAGAACTAGAGTGTGAAAGTCTAATTATCAAGTGCGGTTTACTCCAATATATGAACTGCATTTTTGCAAAATATAAGCCATCGTTCATCAGTCAAATCCATCTCTACCTAGTAACTGATTAAACAGAAAAGGTGCTTCTTAATATATTAAGCTAATTGCTCTGTTAATAAGGTCAATACACAGTATAATGCCCTTTGATTGAGAGTTGAGATTGACAAATTTGGACCGAATGGAATTACAGTATAATCTCTATAAGTTAATTCTATAGTAGAGAATTAATAACTCTATTATATAATAAAATTTCTCGATCCCAACTTCAAAGGGAACTGAAATTTAGCAAGATTCAGACAGTAGGCCGAATAGTACATTGCCATAATTCTCCATTAATCTTTTAAATGGCCAAAAAATTTAGATTTCCTTCATAAACAAGCATTAATTAAGAAAATTAATAAGTAAACCATAGTTGATATGATCCATACTGACTAGCAGAAGAGATTTGCAGACTGTGGGTGTGCCAAGTTAAGTTCAGCTACTGAATGAAATCACATACTTCTGTAGAAAAAATGGCTAAATTCAAGAAGATTTTGTCAAGCTATCTGAGTCATGATTTGCATGGATGGAATTAACAACCGAGTTTTTGATGTCAGTACTTTCAGACTCCAACAAAACGTCAAATGCTCGTTCCAGGCATTTCCCCACAGATTTAATGGCAGCATTTTTTTCAAGCTTCTGATATTTGAGTGAAGAATGGAGAGGTCGTCTCAAAGCTTGATATTGGTCATCCACTGAGTTTGGATTTTTATGTGCTTCCAGAAGCAAGTTGCTCAAAGAATCCATAATTTTATCCGGTGTATCAGAAGTACTTTTACTGCATGCTCGTTGAGAAACTTGAATTGCTCGTTTTCTAATAATGGATGGCTTGTTATCATAACTTACTGCTGCAGTCTTCAAAATGGACTCTGGGCTGCTGTATGAAACCGGTGTTACTTTCATACAACTTGTTGGAGTAGAAATTGGTGGCCTGATATAACTATCCGTACTTGGAAATCTACCACTTGACATGAAAATTTTCATATCATCCTCCTGAAGTGGCTGATAGCATAAGCCTGCATAAGATTTATCTATCAGACTTTGGTGCACTTCAGTGCAATCACATTTATTACTCCTCCCCTTTGGCAAGGTTGAACAGGGAAATGCCTCCTTTTTGCTGGTTCTATTGTTATTAATCTCCTTTGGGGGAGATTTCTTACATTTTGGCTTATATTTAGAAGGAACTGCTTGAGGCAAGGAGCTGCTTAACTCATGCTTATGACAATAACCATGATCTAACACTTTGGACTGCTTAACTTCTGATATGTCGGTACTGTGACTTTCTTTGTGAAACATTTCTATCAGATTGCAAGTAGATGATGGTAGTTTCATTGGATGATTTGCCTGTCCACTCGGAACAATTGTAGAAGATCCATTCTCAGAAGACTGCAGATGACTTCGAGTTCTTTCTGGATGTCTAAGAAACAAATCAAGGGAACCCAAATCTCCATTCCTTTTGTTATCCACCTTCTGGTTGGACAAACAGTGTGGTCCAGGAGTATGCAAAGCAGGGATATCGAATCCTGGACGATTTAAAGCGAAACCGCGTGCCATAGAGTTAGCAAGTTTCTTGTTGAGAGAGCAATTCCAACGATTTTTTATTGAGTTCTCCGGCCTAGCACATTTCCACAGTAAAAACTTAAGAAAGATCAGTTCCAATCTTTTTTATTAAAGAAGTAACATAATCCAACATTAACTATAAACAATCACCGTACAACATTTTAGTAAATGGTGAATTAATTTAAACTCCTTGTAAAACTAAATAATGTTTAAATAGAAATTTTGATGCAAAAAATTTGATTGTGTTTTCAGAGTACGCTCTAATAAATTTTTCATTTTCATTTTGAGTCAAAATCCTCACTTGTCAGTACTAATAGTGGTCGAAATTCTTGAACTGAATATACCTTCCTGGCAAAAGCTTTGTCATTTCGGCCCATTTGTTTCCATATACTACATGAGCATTTATAAGAATTTCGTCTTCCTCTTTGGTCCAAGCACCCTTGTTTATTTCTGGATTCAAATTATTGTGCCATCTAAGACAGTCACAAGAGTGTTAAACTTCTGATAAAACAAAAAAAGGATGCGTGTAAGGAAATAACCATATTAATAAACGTGTAAACACAATCAAATATGTCTATTCAACCATTTCAGATCCTAGAGATAAAGTGCATGAACTGGTTTTTAGCTACCTGTCTCGACATTGCTTTCCTATACGGCCTGGAAGGTGTTTTGCTACTTCAGACCATTTTTTGTTACCCTGTTTGCCAACTAACTCGATAAGAACATCGTCTTCCTGTAAAAATGGAACAAGAAACAAGACTTCAATCGTACATCAATGAACAAAAATGTCATCAACAGGGCAAACAAATGTCAAACTCAAACCTCCTTAGTCCAGGGTCCTTTATTAAGGTCGGGGTTAATAACTTTTTGCCAGCGATGCAAGCACTGCACATCTGTTCGACCAGGGAGGCATTTCGCTGCAAAAAATCTTACTCACTTAAGTAAGGAAGAAAAATAAACAAGAAAATTGTCTCTTGCACTATCCAGTACCACAAACCAAATATGAATTAATTGTACTGAAAACGGTGAAAGAGGAATTTTATCAAGGCATGGAAACAACATAGAAAAACTTCATTAAAACGTGCCTATTCCTTTCCAGCACTTTCCATTGAATTGTTGAACTGCATCTCGCAAAGTTTCATCCTGTTCGTGCAAACGAAAAAACACAAAAACGTTATTGGGCAACACACGTATTTCTATTCAAATTCCTTCAACTATCAAATAATTATCACCACACCAAGATGAGGAAGTTATTAACAAATCCCAGTTAAATATGTCGTAATCCACTAAGTTCCAACATATACCAGAATACAATATCAACTATGAATAGTATTAAGAAAACACTCGTGCAGAGGATGAGAAACTACTGACCTCTTCCTTTGTCCATTTCCCCTTTGACAATGTTCTAGCTGTCACTCTCTTATTCCTACAGTAGTAAAAAGTAGTTAAAAATCATAGATTCTAACTACTCAATCTAGTCTTTTCATAAAATTACAGTGTCTTGTAGCAAAACTATTTTTTATCTGTGGTGCCTTAAGCTCCTTATAGTCTAAAGTCAGCCTTTTCATCTCGAGTCTCAGTGATAGCTCGTTTTATATTTAGGCTCAAAAGTCACTTAAATTTATTATGAATTGAAATAATAAACAAAACTAAATCAGAAACAACACTTGCTGCAGATTTCAGATTATTAACTATAATTTTTTACACACAAAAAAAATAAATCCTCCCTATAATAATTTACGCGAGATAGGAATACTGGGTGATCTAAAGCTATACTATTACAACATCCAAATCAAGATTTAACCTCTTGTTGCCTTCATCCTTCTTAACATTGAGTGGTTTATGATCATCAGCACTGTCGGCTGTAGGCGAATTTGCGGACTTTTCTTCTTTTTCTGTCTCCACACCTGACCCCTCAGTTCCCTCCATACTTCTTTGTTTTATTTTTCTTAGAATGGTGAAAGGAAAATTAATTCCTAGTCCTCCTTACAGTTTAAGGTTAGACCGTGAACAAACCCAGTAAAAAAAAAAGAAGAAGAAATATATATCTGATGCTAAAACCATAGTATCAGAATTCAGAAGCAAATCTTGAACCCAAAATTTTGAATTTTAGCAGAGCACAGAACCCAACGGTCATAATATGGATTATGGAAAGTGCAGCAACGGCTAGAAAAAATGGTGAGAAGAAAGGAAGACTCCATGAAAGGAAACAAAATATTTCTCTTGATTGGAGTTGAGTAATTATAATAAGAGTTTGATGTGTACAAGGAAAGTGAAATATCTGGAGTGAGATAATCATTTAGAGAGATGAGCCACATAAATTCGCGGGAAGTAAAGTGCAAGAGAGAGGGACTGTATTCAAGTATGTTATTGGTTTTGAAGTTCACTGATTTTTTATATTGGATCGAACTCTTATGCAGAAGGAATTCTACTTATTGATTAATAAACGAAATTAGAACAATAATAAAGATTAAATTTGTGTTATTAAACTTAAATTTGTTTCAAATTTCACTATTATGTCATGTTCTATCACACATATGCTTGGTGGCAGTCATTCGATACCTTATCTTTCACATAATCATCATGTGACACTCTAAAAACGAAAATAATAAAATGAGGATTATGCTAATATCTTTAAATTTAAATATTAAAATGCATGTTTTTATTTATTTTAACGCTTTTATTACATGACGTAATGGTAAGTTGACATGTCATGTAACGATTATGTGAAAAATGTGTTTATGTAAGATGGTTAATTACACAAATTTCACCAATTGAAGGATGACAAATGACATGGTGGTAGAATTTGAAAATGAAGTTTTTAGGGTCTGTTCTCTTTATTGTTTTCAGTTTTCGAAAACACTAAAAGCACGTTTACTTACCTATTTCCAAAAACGTATTTCCAAAAATGAGTTTAAAATTTACAAAGAAAATGGAAAACGTTAAAAAAAATCATTTTGGCCGTTTTCAGTTAAAACAAAGCCAAAACTTTATATATATATATATATATAACAAAAAGAACGTGTTTTCAACAATTTCAAAATGGATACTAAAAATACAAAATTCAAAATGAATTCAAAACTCAAAACTGAAATACGAAGAGAACAGCCCTTTAGTGATTAAGTTGGAACTAAATTGAAGTTTGGTGACTTAAAGAGACAAATTAAAGTTTAATAACTCAATTAAGATTTTGCTAAAAGTTTAGTGACTGTAAATAAAATTTATCCGTAAAAAATCTATTAAAAAAAATGCTCTTTTTAACCTTTTCGTTTTAATTTTTAATTAGGCGCATGTTACCAAATTTACCCTTTGCCCAAATTAATAAAAAATTTCTTTATAATTTAAAGATAGAAAAAAAATAGTGGTAAAAAATATAACTGTATAAAGCCAAACTAAAATAGAAATTTAAATCATAGATGCAACTTCTTGGAGTTGAAATTTAAAGACCATCTATTCATTATACATTAATATCGCATAAATTTTTTTAAAAAAAATTATTTGAATAATACTATTTATCATCGTTGCGAGCCAGTAAGCAGTGTGATATTTAGATGATATTAATTGATATATTATTTTAAATGTCGGGGGTGTCATCAACTGAGATTTTGAGGAATTTTAACAATCCTTCTAAATTCAAGTATACCTAATTGAGATTTTAATGAAATTCATTAAATTTAAACGTTCCCAACTGAGATTTTAATTAATTCAATTATAATTTAGGTATTCTCAATAACTCGTGTATTTATAAGCATTTTATTAATAAATGAATTTTAAAATATTTGGATAAATTTTAAGCTTAAAAATACATATAACAAACTATTTAAAAATTTAACCATTTTTAATAAGATTTTTATGAATATTGTGAAAATCTATTCAAATCCAAGAAATCATTTAAAATTTATAATCTTTCAAAATTCATTAAAATCTCATTTGACGACAGATATGACATTTCGATTATTAGTAATAATAGAATAATGCTATTTTTATTTAGATACCACCTAAATTCCAATTTATCAAATAGATTGGATTGCTCTAGTTTATCATTAAGAGAAATTAGATAATGACAAAATTGAGCAAGATAATCCCTTTCTTGCATATTTCTCATTGGTATATATCCGATTATATTCTATTTCTGAGATTAAAATTTAAATTGAAGATGTTATAATCTCAGGTCTCTCGCACTACAGGAAGATCGAAAACAGCAGCAAGAGACTTTTGAATCCGAAATGGAGGACATTTTGCATAAACTCATCCAATTCCATCGACTGGAAAGAGAAGCTTGGAGCATTTGATTGATCAAGTAATGCGACGTCCTGAGAGTCCAACCCATCAGCCATAAAAATCTGCACTCCTTCAGCAGCATCATAAATTTACTCAAATGTTCTGCTAGGAACTTCCATAGGACTGAGGCAAATAACCTGCGCGAGGAAGGCAGTGATTCAGATGAGACAAGACCTCAAGCAAAACACCGTAAAGGTCATCTTTAACATTTGATAATTTACAGGGATTATTAGCATTTCCACGTCCAGTTGGGGGGTAAGGTTGAGTCAGAGAAGGATAGAAAGCAAGTGAAAAATGCCTGAGTTTCGAATTTAGACAAGTAAAAAAGTGCTCAATAAGTGTTCTTTGTAGAATATAACGGTGGTTTAACTCCCCCTTCCCTTTTCCAAAAACTGAATGCAGCATGTATTAGAAGCATGTGGATATGGACTACAAGCCAGCTACAAAGATCCTAACAAACTTACAAATAGAGCAGTTAGAAAGTTCCGTTGACAGAAGTACAAGGTACAAACTAAAGGACATCAGAAACAAGATCAGCTGGACAGAGTACTTATTGACGGTGATGTAGATGCTCTGACCTTCCAATTCATGGAAATATTGCATTCACGAATGCCTCTGCGTCAAAGGGTTGCAGATCTTCTATGCCTTCACCAACGCCAACGAACTTCACAGGAATGCCGAGCTCATCAACTACACTAACCTGCAAGAATTTCGGGAAAATAGCTCATAACAGATATTGGAGAGTTAGAAATCATTATAAAGTGAATGAACTAANGGAAATATTGCATTCACGAATGCCTCTGCGTCAAAGGGTTGCAGATCTTCTATGCCTTCACCAACGCCAACGAACTTCACAGGAATGCCGAGCTCATCAACTACACTAACCTGCAAGAATTTCGGGAAAATAGCTCATAACAGATATTGGAGAGTTAGAAATCATTATAAAGTGAATGAACTAAAAAGAATGAAAATTTTGAAAATGCTAAACTTACCACGCAACCACCTCTTGCAGAACCGTCGAGTTTGGTCAATATCAAACCAGTTATTCCAACAACCTGGGTTTGAATATTAGGCCATATAGCACATGCACAAAGTTTTAGTGCAGTAGAG
>CAIGRR010401680.1:0-15187 GCA_903798365.1 Fraxinus sp. 1973-6204
TCAACCACATTCTCCATCACATCAAGAGTAAAAATGCATTTTTTTTTTTTTCCAAAAATGTGCACCAAACGGGGGCTAAATAAAAGAAGCCCAAACTGACTAACCTCACAGTCGATATCAAAACTTCAAATTTACCCACACGTGCACAGGTCTCACTCGACTGAAGTTAAAATATATTTTTTTTTGTTAACCAATCCTTGTCAAGCTCATTTCACATTGATAAGGTCCTCAATGGAACATCTTTTACTTTTCCTTCTACCTTTCGTAGAAAAAGTTCCTCATACCACCTTCCTCTAAAACTTTTCTAACTACGTAAAGCACTTCCAGAAAATTGCTAAACAGATTTGAAGTCTCAGAAGAAACTTTTAACATCTTCAACGGTATGGTTTAAAGCAGCTGGAGAGCAGTTACAGCCCTATTACAACATTTTTTTAAAACTTCCAAGGCAATTAATTGTTGAGGAATAACGAAAACCTTGTCAAAAAAGTAAAGAAAACAGACAAGTAGACAAAAAAGTTATATTGATACGAGAAAGCAAATTACTGAATAGGATGTACAAGTGTTACCTACTGCATGCTAAAAACAGATTTGGTATATAATTTTAGACAGGATTAAACATCGCATAGTGCAATTATCAGTGTTTTAAGCATCAGGATGCCAGTGTTGATAGTTTAATGGGTGAATTAGTACTTCAACTGGTGAGTCACGGTTGAACTACAAATTTATACAAAGTATGGGTTGCACGCAAGAATATGCTGTGAGAAGATATAGTTCGTTTTCCTCATTGAAGGAGAACAAAGTTGAGAAAGTCTGTCCGCAAAAATTTATATTACCATTTCCATAGTGTTAGATTCTAAACTGATGGTACCAAAACATAACAATCTAGACGAATATTCAATTTCAGACCCAAAAGAAAGTACCAAAACATAACAATCTAGACGAATATTCAATTTCAGACCCAAAAGAAAGGACAGACCATTCAGTACCAGGCGTTCAAGTCAAGCGTGGACTAATCTGAGACAAGTGACATAAATCCCTTTCTTAAATCCGTGACACTGCAAAGATTTCTCTATAACAAAAGAAGTCTCATGTATAACGTTCAATAAGCAAATCAAAACAATCCATCGCCACTTTACCTACAAGCACATACACTGCCTCTCTTTCTAAGTTCATTCTCAGGAGGGCAACAGGGACCTTATTTGTAGGTACATAATGAGACCTCGTAAGAAAGGAACACGAGAGGGACCAAAGCACCAACTTCATGCTAAAAATTTGGGATGTTAACAACGTCACTAACGAATGAATAAGACAGGCAGCCAACAAGGAAATTAGGAAAATATAGTGGAATAAAAGGGGATTTATCAAGAAATGACAAGGCGAAACTTGTATTTTACTAAATGTGGTGGATGGTTAGTGGAGTGGGAATTCGCCATTTTAGCATCAAAAAGCATGCCAAATACACCAATAACCTGTTTAGATAAAGAGCACATTAGAAGACAGCAAAAGAAAGAAAGCAACTTTACAACTACTACTTCACTATGAACCTCTCAAAAGTTTCCCAACCTATTTCACATAAAGAAATAGCCAACAAAATGCAGCATTAAGTAGGCAAACTACAACTTCTCAAATTAGACTTGTATCATAAATCATGAATTGTGTGTATTAGTTTATAGATCAAGGAAGAACACCTCAAGTTGAGAGCCCAACCAAAGATTGAATGAAGATTCTGTAATTCTAAAGTTTAAATAGCACTTTACTAGAACCAAACAACAGAATGAACAAAAAGTTGAGAGGATTCTTCTACAAACGATCTAACTAGATTGATCAGAAAAAGACCTGATCATAGGCATATTTATGAGTCTTTGTAGCATTTTGCTGGATCTCAACAGCAGGCACCACAATAAGGCAAGCATAAGTGCAAATATCCGACCTCCAATAAGTCCAATGAGAACAATCAGACACAGTACTAAATAACTCGAATCCTGTCCAGCTTCTGTTCTCGACACTTCCCCAGCGAGAGTTTCAGAAGCACATTTGTCATCAACAAAATCTTTCCGTCCATCCCTTCCGCTTGTGAGGGCCGACAATTTGGAAGCAATTTCTGATTCAATTTTGTACTCACATTCGTATGTGTTTTGTTCTTCACATATGGTAATGTGATCTTCTCTAATAGGACTAACTTCATAACTTTCAGAGTTCCGGTCCTTTCTTCTCCATAGTTTCTTTGCAACAATGTTTTTGATCTTCGATTTCATCTTAGCTCTACGCGACTTCCTCTCCTTCAATTCCAACCTTTCACTTAGAGACTCCTCCTCTTCCATGATCAGTTTCTTCAATTCCAATTCTATACGTCCCAATCTCCCATCATTGCTAGAATCCTCTGTCATCTCCTTCTCACACTGAATTTCCTCTGCATTTTGAGTTTCTCGAATTGGACTATTCGACCCACAATCCTTCAAATCCGAGCAACCGGGCTTAAAAGACTCGTCTGGCAACACATCATAACTCAAAACATTGGCATTCTTCCTATCCGGGAAAAACCTCCAAAAGTTTTGTACCGTCAATCTTAACCCTTCTTGTGCTTCAGAACATTGCTTCAGCAATCCACATTTCCCCACATACTCGAGGAAAAACAAGAAAAATGCCAAAATTGTGATCCCCATCGTTATTTTCTCCGTCCCCGTCGCCAAAGCTACGGCCATAAAGATCATCACAACAGCCACAAAAACCCGAATAGCATCCACACCCCTATTAACACCACTTCCCCTCTCATCACCTATACCGCCAAAATCACCATCACCACCATCCACAACAGCAATTTCGTCTAGATCCCTCGACTGCAGATGTAGAGGCAAAGGCGAGGGACTATGATAGGGCGAGGGGCATGAAGTGGGCAAGTATCCACCCATCACCGAATCATTAGAATCATTAGAAGTGGGTATAGCCGGGTTCTTAACTCTCTTTTTCTTGGATGGGTTTTTCAGTTTTTCGCGATTCTTGATGAAAAGATCGATGAGAGAAGTCGGGAACCCAGTCTCCACCACAAGAGAAGAGTCTCCACGCCTTTTCTGGGAGTTGCGCAAATGATCATTTACCAATCGGGAAATTCTGGTGCTCCTCATCTTCTTCCACGTTAATGGCATGGTAGAGAATGACAGATGATGAATGATCCAAGATTTCAGATAAATTAACACAAAAATCTGAAAATGGGTTCAATTGAATTAAAATTATTGGCTATTGCATCACATAACTAAAATGAGTAGGAGAAATCAATTCAAGGATTTGAAAAGTTAGTCAAAGAGATCATTTTTGTGGGCTTTTCGCTAAACGATTTGTTGGGAAGTTCAAGAAATCAGGCGAAGAGCCTCACGAATTTTATTTTTTTTGGAAAAAATATGAAGGGGCGTGGTTTTTCACCATCTGCAGGTCATTCATTATATATGGTGGATTTGATTCATTTTAGTTTTTACCATTGTGTGAATGGAGGACGGTGGGAAAACGAAACTCAGAAGGAAAAAAAAATGTGAAAGCGCAGAGAGAGATGGGCGCTTCACGCTTGTGACAGATGGTTTATTTGATCATCAACCGAGCAGTGAGGGGTGCTTCAAAGTTCAAACAAGTTTTATTACCGCTATTGGTTGGGCACTAGCATGCGAAAATAATGCTGTCCCATTCTCAATACTTGTCTCCTGCCTCATCTAGGATTTAGGGAAAATGGAATATATCAGTCTGTCCAGATTCTTATTGTTTTATTTATATTTTAAATGAATTCTCAATTAAAAATAAAATTCAAAATATATAAATAAGTACATAGGCTTGCAAATGGAGATATTACGTATGATCGGAAACAAGGCGAGAGATGGGGAGGTCTACTCCAACCCTAGCTCTAATCCCTCTCGTTGATTTCCTTTCTATGTAGAGCATTTCTTTCATGTTAAATTTTTTGAAACGTTGTAAGATTGTTCTTGTTTAAACGAGTGTTCAACATTGTATTTTGACATTTGCATTTTTAGTCTTGTAAATTTATAGTATCATCATAGCTCTTGATGTCTCGGAGAGGAAGAGAACATTGCAAGGTAAAGTCGAAAAGATAACAAATTTCCAACTAAAAGGTGATGGGCAAAACTAGAGAATAGAGGAAGGAGCGAGACAACACATGGGGTAAGAATAGGTTGAGAATCAATTTGCTTGACTTCCCTTCTTCTTCTTCTTCTTCTTCTTCTTCTTCTTTCTAATTTATCTTTTAATCAAAATTAAGTATTCATCCTCTTGTATCTCTCAAAAAGAATTGTTTGAATGCCAAAAAAATCCTTGAAAAGTAGAGGTTTAAATGCCAAAAATAAAGGTTATGGTCAATTTATTATAATACCCATAGATCGATGACTTCGGTTGCAATTTCACTAAAAATATTTGTTATTCTAAAATTTAAATATCCTAAAACTAAGTGATGCTACCAAAAATCGCACATGTTGGAATCCCGAGCTTAACGACTAAGAATGAGCGCGAACGTTATCTTCCGGTACCTGAAACAAAGACGTCGAGGTGTGTCTTCATTGCCCATCCGATGCTTAAGTCAGAGAGAGAATATAGAAAGAAGATAGATGCTGAAAATATATGTGAAAACGTACCGGATTAATGATCTCAGGTTCCATATTTATAGAGTTAGGTAGTAGTGGACTCCCAGTAGGACTCGTCACATTATTTTTGGGACTTATTGTTAGGATAAGTGTTGGATTAAAAGCAGAAGTCCTACCCCCCACTTTACTTGTCGTACCTTCCAGGATAGACTTCTTAATAACTTAGAATTCTTAAATAACGGTAATTGGATAGGTTAAGGCTCTTTTGGGATAAGGACTAATAATGCTCGATAATGGAGTATTTTGAGAATCTGGCTGAGGTAAAATCCTGAGCATCTAACCTCGAGGACTACTGATGTGAATATGGAGGCATCCGAAAGGGTCCATCCTCGAGGTATCTCGAGGACAATCAAGGCCCGAGGACTTGAGTCCCATAATTGAAAAATGGGACCCCTAGAAGTCCTCGTGCTCGAGATGTTCATTAATGACCACATCATTGGCCCCCGTGCATATATTCCTAAAGCTCGCACGTTAGAGGTGGATACAAGGGATCGGACGTTATATACCGGGGGACTATTCGAGAGCCTATCCTTAAGTGACGTTCAATTATTGGCGGGAAATAGGGAGATTATCGAGGATTTGTGGATTCGTGACACAGGTCTACTTTTAACGGTCCAGATCGTGACCTTTGGTCTCCCAACTCCATGCCTATATATGCTTCATTTTACCCATCATTTTTCACTTTTTACTCGCTGTAAAGTTTCTGTTGCAAGGTCGAGCTCGAGCACATACCTTAGAAACTTCTTGGGCATCGGGTATTAAGGTAAGGCTCGGGACTTTAAGTTATTTTAATAGCTTTCGTCGAGTGATGTCGAGTATTGAAGGTAATAGGGGTTTTGGTAGTTCGAGCAGTAGCGAGGATTTAGGAACGTCGATGATCCCCATGGCCATCCCTCTAGATGCCCAACCTAGGTATCAAGGTAACGTCAAGTTTAAATCTTCCGACGAACTTTGTAGATTCAAAGAACACCTAGCTATGGCAGCTGCCCAGGAATTTGGGTTAATGCCCAACTGTGATATAAGATTGCATGAGCCTGAGGATAGAATATTGCAAGCTCGAGATAAAGAGTTTGTTATTTTTAGGGATACCCTAAAGGTCGGGTTTAGGTGGCCATTGCACCCTTTTTTCATAAGCCTCTTAGTCGAGCACTCCATGTGCCCCGAGCAATTAGTGCCCAATGCCTGGAGGATGCTCATTTACTTTTTCATAGCCTGTAGGTACTTGGGCATTGAGCCTTACCTCGACCTTTGTCGAATGGTGCTCAAGCTTAAGCAACTTTCCCAATACACATGTTTTGCCTACCTTTCTACTCGAGACAGGTTTAGGGTCTTGAGCATGCCAAGCTCGTTGAAAGGTTGAAAAGATAAGTGGTTTTATGTAATTACTCGAGAACCTGACCTTCCTTTCTAGTCGAGGTGGGGGGTTTCCCGATGCTGCTAAGTTTTGTTAGGGTCGACATACTTTGAATCCTTAGAGTTGGATAGGAGGATGCTCGAGGAGCTCGATCCTTTAATGTTGGACATGAAGGCCATCCTTAGGGATGAAGTGTTAGATCTCGTCGATGTAAGAGGCGTCGAGGGTAGGGCTTTATATTTTGCATTCTCGAGTTCTATTTCTGATGATATGGTCGAACTAATAAGTTGTTTTTTTTTTTGTGCAGGAATGTCTTTCGATCCCTCAGCCCTCTGTAAGCTCATGAAGGCTCAGCCTTAGGCACCTCAGCCTTAGGACACGAGTTTGGTGAAAGGGAAGAAGAAACCTCAGGTCTCGAAATGCGATGAACAAACGAGGGGGCCTGGCGAGACCTCCCAACCTACCTCCCACCCTCGACGACCTCAGCTGAGTCCAAGGCCTTCCCGATAGCTAACCTCATCCCCGAGAGACCTTCCTCCTCATCGTACTCCTGAGGTTGTCGATCTCGAGGATGATTGTATACCTCCGGTAGCCTTGGTTATTGAAGACTTCGAGCGCTGTCATTTGGTCTCGAGTATTGTGGCCAAATATCAAGGCAACGTTGGTTCAAGGAGGGGTGAAAGCCCTTGAGTTTCTTACTTTAAAGGTAAAGATCATGCCCTTGTTTTAAAAATATGTTTAAGTAATTTGCTCGATGCTAAGATGTGTTTTGACTAGACCTTGAACGGTGCTCTAGTTCTTTCTCTTCAAGGGATGGACGAGTCCTACAAAATAGGAGGGCTCATGGAGAGCGTCGAGCTACAGGACAAGAGGATTGAAGACCTAAAGGTCGAGCGCGAGGCCATCCTGAAATAGCGCAATGAGGCCAGGAACGAGCTGCGATGAGGTAGGGACGAGATTAGGGCCGCCAAAGATGAGGTCAAGGAAGTAAAGTTGGAGCTCGACCAAGTTGGTGGAGGCCAAAGCTTGAGCCTACGAGGAATTTAAGACCTTCGAGGAATGTGATAGGCTCAAAGCCAAATATGCCTCAGGGTCCTACCTTCATGCTTTCAAAGAAGCCAGGGCCTATCTTTGTGCCAAGCAGCCCGATGTCTATCCTGACGATTTGAAGTCCATCCCTAATATGGTCTACCCTCGAGCTTTCTGACAATGAAGAGGCTGTCGAGGGCGAGACTGACGACGAAGTAGACGTAGTAACATCGGACCAGGCTTCTGAGCATGACAATTTAGACTAGGACCTCCCCTTCCCGAGCACTATTTTTTACGATGGAAATTTCTGATATTTTTGTCAAAGTACATTCCCCGATGATATGGGCTTTTATTTTTTGATCAATCTATATATTTTTTTGATTGCTTGCTTTGATCATTTAATTGTTAACTATATCGATGACTGATTGAATAGTCTAGGCTCGACATCATGACAATCGATTGATTTTGAGTCTTGTGCCCATGATAGAGGATTTGCTTGATAAAAATAAATCAACCTTTTCACAAAGTTTATTGCTCGACGTCAAAATAGTTAAGTAACCTTCATTGCAATATCTCAAGCTTGACGTCAACACAAGTATTTTTGCAAAATCTCAAGCTCGATGATTATGCAATTAAATAATGTTATTGTAATGTCTCAGGCTTAATGTTTTCACATTGGTATTCGGATTTAATCACAAAGTATTTGGCTCGACCATAACATAATTGAATTTCCAAGTATCAAACTCGACGATATCACAATTTAGAATTGAGCTCGACGATAGCTTGGTTAATAAACTTTTTGAGTCACGAGCATGACGATTGCTCAATTAATAAACTTTGCTAGCCATTTGCTCGATGACTAGACCATTAATTTAATCTCGACGATCAGATAATTAATTATCTTTTTGATAAAGTACCGAGCTCGAGGATAGCTTAATGACTAAATAATAGTAATGAGCTCGATGATAGCTCAATTAATTAAGATATTGAGCTCGATCACGGCTCAATCAATCTGATTGTGAGTTTTGACCTCGACGACTACTGAGTTTCTGTTTGAGTTCTGATCCTGATGATGACACAATTAACTTTTCGAGGACATCTTAGTACAATATTATACTTTCTGGAATGGTCATGCTCGAGTATTCTTCTGAGGTTTCTGCTCGTAGCAAGTTTTTGAGGTGCATGCTTGTGGCATGTCTTTAGGTACCTACTTGTAATAGGTCTTTAGGGTGCATGCCCGTAGCATGTCTTTAGGTGCCTGCTCGTGATAGGTCTTTAGGGTGCATGCCCGTAGCATGTCTTTAGGTGTCTGCTTATGACAGGTCTTTAGGGTGGATTCTCATGAAATGTCTTGAGATGTCCATTCACGTCATGCCATAATGTGTCTGCTCGTGATAGATCTTCTAAGCGGATGCCCATAGCTTGTCTCGGAGGTGCCTGTTCGTGACAGGTCTTCGGGAAAAATACTTTAAAAAATTTTGATGGGGCATTCCCAACGGTAACTTTATATAAGCTTTCCTATGATCTAAACAAGTATAGGCTCACATGCCTTGATGAATGAACTACTAAAAATGTGTGTGGCATGTCCGATGAAAAATTAAACTAACTAAAAACAAGAAAAGAGTGCATAGGGCATGCAAGCCCAAAAAATAAAAGTGAAATTAACTGAATGCTCATCCTCGGACTTGTCTAAAGATTTCATAAGGTCCTTTCCATGCCGGGCCAAGTTTACTCGGGACATGACCTGCGGCCTCAGCCCTTGTGAGCACTAGATCCCCAACCCTGAATCTCCTGGGTCTGACCTTGCTATTAAAATATTTGGTCGTCCTATTCTGATAGGAGGCAACTCGTAGTGTAACCTATTCGCGACCCTCCTATAGGAGGTCGAGATGTTCCGTGGTATGTTCCTCGACACTTTGCTCCAAATGTCTCAATGTTAGAAGGCTAACTTCAATTGGAATAGTGGTCTCCAATCCAAAAGCTAGCATGAATGGGGTTTAACATGTTGTTGTCTTGTGGAAGTCCTATAAGTCCACAATATAGAAGGTAACTCGTCGGGCCAGTTACCTAGAGTACCTTCGATCCTTGTGCAGAGGTCTTGCAGTATAATCCTCCCATTGTCAGTTATGAGCACCTTAGGTATCTCAAACCTGCATATGAAAAACTTCCAGATGAAAGACCTTAGCTCAGGCTCCGAGATAGTTGCTAGAGGTTCTGCTTCTTCCTACTTTATAAAGTACTCTACAGCCACAACCACGAACTTCAACTATCCTCTTGTTATTGGAAAGGGCCCGAGAATGTCAACTGCCCATTGTTCGAAAGGGGCTGGACTGTTTATGGGGGTGAGCTCTTCAGTAGGAATATGAATGATGTTCTCGAAATTTTGGCACTTATCACATCTCTTCACATAGTTCGAGGAGTCTTTCTTCATGGTCTGCCAATAGTATCCGTACCTTATAAGCTTAAAAGTAAGGGCTCGTGCTCCTTGATGATTACCACATTTTCCTTTATGGACTTCTGCCAAAGCTTTTGCCGATTCAGAGGGTTTGAGGCCTCTGAGATATGGAAGTGTAAAACTTCTGCGAAAGAGGACTCCTTCAATGATACAGTATCTGAGTGCTCTAGATCGAACACTCCTAGCCTTCTTTGGATCCTCAGGGAGATTCCCATTAGTTATGAATTAACTCTTTCGATGATACAATATCTGGGAGCTCTAGATCGAATGCTCATAGTTTCTTTTGGATCCTCGGGGAGGGTTCCATTAGTTATGAATTCAACTATGGGGTCCATCTATGAGGGCTCATTATCAATATCCATGACACTTAGATCCCGACCTATGCTATGCTCTGTTACCATTTTGATGTGCACTGTCTTATCAAGTCCATCTACTCCCATGAATACAAGTATTGATAATGCATCTGCCTTACCATTATAAGCCCAGGTAATCTTCAAATTTTCGCAATCCTTGAATCGTCTCTAAAGGTCGTGCACTTTTAAATAGTATAAGCTCATCTTTTCATCTTTTCTTTTGAATGATCCCTCAATCTGCCCAACGACCAGTTATGAATCACTAAAGAGCTTGACATGTTCAATGTCCAAGCTGTTAGCAAGTTCAAGAGCAATGACAACATCCTCATGCTCCGCCTCATTGTTAGTAGCTTAAAATTCAAATCTGAGTGCACACTGAATTTTGGTTAGCTTATTTGGATTGCTGATTATGACCCATGCACCCGAGCTCGAGGAGTTTGATACCCCATCAATGAATATCTCCTAGGTGTTCGTCTTTGTGGTCGAGATACCCCTGGCTCCCGAGGCCTCGGAGTGAGCTTTGCGATGAAGTCTACTAGTATTTGTCCTTTGATGGAAGGTCAGGGTTTGAAATCTATATTGAATTCTCCAAGTTCAGTTGCCCACTTCAACAATCTTCTTGAAATGTTCAATTTTGGAAGTATCTACCTGAGTGGCTAGTCTGTGAGCACTACAATTAGATGTGACCGAAAATATTATAGTTTCTAGGCTGCTATGACCAGGGCAAGGGCAAGGGCAAGTTGTTTTGCCAATGTATACCTTGTCTCTGCATCAAGTAATGCCTTGCTTACATAATAGATAGGTTGTCGAGCCTTCTTCACCTCCTGACCAATACGTCGCTCACTGCATTTTAAGATATGGCCAGGTATAAGTACAATGTTCTTCGGTCTTGGGCTTAACCGGAGGAGTTACTAATGTCTATTTGAGTTCCTGGAGGACTCTTTCACACTCCACATTCCAAAAAAAACTCTGATTACCTCTAAGAACTTTGAAAAAGGGAAAACACATTTCTACTGCTCTAGACATGAATCTATTCAAAGCAACCATCTGACCCGTTAACTTTTGAACCTCTTTTTTGCTCCTAGGCGATTCCATGGACACTATGGCCCGTGTTTTATCCGAATTTGCCTCAATCCCCCTATGCGTGATCATAAATCCTGAGAACTTTCTCGATGCCACTCCAAAAGCACACTTTGCTAGGTTTAACTTCATCTTATATCTTCGAAGAGTAGAGAACACTTCCTCAAGGTCGGCGATATGCTCATTCTTCTGCTTACTTTTGACCATCATGTCATCAACATAGGCCTCAATGTTCTTCCCGATCAGGTCAGCAAAGACTTTGTTGATGAGCCTTTGATATGTTGCCCCTTCATTCTTCAAATCGAATGGCATGCGCTTGTAGTAATATATGTCGGAGTCAGCTATGAATGATGTCTTCTCTTGATCTTCTTCAGCCATAAAAATCTGGTGATAGCCCGAGAATGCATCAAGAAAGTTGTATAACTTGTGGCCCGAGGTGCAGTCCACCAAGTTATCACTTCGAGGTATGTGATAACTGTCTTTTAGGCATGCCTTGTTGAGATCTGTGAAGTCAATACATACCTTCCACTTGCTATTAGCCTTTTTGACAACAACATTGGCGAGCCAATTCGGATACTGGACCTCCCTGATGAATTGAGCATTGACGAGCTTATTGATCTCCTCACATATTACCTCTCGTCTCTCTGGCGCAAATTATCTCTTCTTCTGCTTCACTGACCTAGCATCAGGCCTTACGTTTAGTCTATGAACCACGACATCGGGGTCTATCCTAGGCATATCCTAAACCTTCTATGCGAATACATCCATGTTGCGGGATAAGCACTTGATGAGTTCACCTTGAGAGTGGCATCAAGATCCCGACCGATGGTTACTTTTTTGTCATGCTTGACCTCAACCTCGACCTCTACCAAATATTCTACTGGGGCAAGTCTATCCTGGTGCTCGAGCTCGAGCTCAAAGGTGGATAACTGTATGACGTCAGTGCTCAAACCTTGAATGATCATAACATAACACTTCATTGCCGTTGTCTGAACTTCATGCACAACCCATATACCATGACTTGTCGAAAACTTCATAGCAAAGTGAAAAGCGAATACTATGGCCCTAATCTTGTTGAGTAGAGGTCTTCCAAGGATGATGTTGTATGCCACTCAGTTCTGGACTACATGAAAAGGTGTAATCTTAGTTATCTGTTTATGGCTTGAGCCCAAAGTTAAGGAAAGGTCAACAACACCTTCCGGAATGATTGTTCCAACCCCAAACCCCTAGAAGGGGATCTTGACCATCTTGAGTTGGTTAGTAGAAATTCCCATCTTTTCATAGGCGTCATGGAACAATACATTGGCTGTACTCCCATTGTCCACCGGTATCCTCCTGACTTCAAAGTTTGCTATTATAACAGATATAACTAAGGCATCATCATGAGGAAATGTTATGCCTTCCAAATCCTTAGATCCAAAGGTGATGTTTTCCGTGTTGTAAAGAATGGTCTCCTGGACTGAACCATACTGTTGAGCATATTACTTCCATCCACTATTTGAATCTCCACCCGATGCTATTCTCCCAACTATGATATTGATTGTACCAGTCGTTGATTTATTATCTTCTCCTGAGCCTGGGGTCCTCCCTTTGTCACTATCGTTCCTTGGATGTTTACCGTGTCCAACATACGTTTTCAAGAATCCTCTTCTAATCAGTATTTCAATCTCCCGCTGTAATGTTATACACTCCTCGATTGTATGCCCATGATCTCTGTGGAAGTCACAATATTTGCTTTTGTCTCTGGTCTTTGGGGGAGATCGCAACCTAGGAGGCTATTTAAGCTCCTTTATATCCTTGATCTCCATCAGTATGTTGGACTTAGAGGTATTCAAACAAGTGAATGGCCTCGGTGGTCCTTCCTGCTTCAGCTTGTCCCAAGCTTGATCTTGTTGCAAGTTCGGCTCATGTGGTCTCTTAAGTTGGGATTTCTCAGAGCTCGAGCTAGCCTTCATTGCCTCCTCCATATTGATGTACTTTTTTCCTAGGGTTATAAGTTCATTCACTAACTTCGGGGGTGTCTTGGATAAAGACATCCTGAAGGCTTCACACCTCACTGCATATGTTAGGGTCTAAACAGCCGTTGTAATGTGATGGGCGGGTATCTGTAGTCTCTCTTTATTGAACCTTGTCATGAAGTTACCCAAGGTCTCATTCGGCCCCTAGCGGAGCTGTATGAGGGTGGCAACCGTCTTCCTAATGCGCTTACTACTTCCTGATGCGGCATTGGTCAATGTTTGAGGAAAGGCCTTGCACATTACTAGATCTTGGGCAACCTGTGAGTTCATGACTTCTGTGTACACATTGAGATGGTTGATGGGGTCCGTGGTCCCATCATACTCCTTCATGTGGGAGAACTTGAACCTGTTCAAGATGGGCAATGAAAGAACTTCAAACATGAACGAAGTGTTAGGGATGAACCTTGTCGATTCATTGGTATTATGTTGTAGTCATGCCGCGATCCCATCTTGTATGATTCGCGTGAGCTCACCTAAGTCCATGGTAACCAATCTCGAGGCCGAGGCTACTAGGGATATACCCGAGGTCCTAGATCCACCGTTGTCTTGGGCATCTCGGGTGTCCCGAGCTTGAGCATCGTTCATTAGACCTTCCAGTTGGGCCGGTGTAGTTTCTAGCGCCATAGCCCGGTGAATGTTTCTCTGGCTCAGTAGTTGAGTCAGCTTTGACACCTGCTAATAGAGCTCTTCAAATGCTCTAGCGGTAACCACTACTGGTTGATGAACCAGTACTGCTGATGACTCTCCTTGATGGATTGGGGACTTCGTAATAGGGAATTGGTTTGGAGCGGATGAGCTTGCACGAGGAAGACCTGAACGTGTATTCACCATGACTTTTGGTAGCGTTTCACACAGACGACGCCAATATGATGCTACCAAAAATCGTACCTGTTGATTTCCCGAGCTTGACGACCGAAGATGAGCACGTTCGAGNATTCACCATGACTTTTGGTAGCGTTTCCCGCAGACGGCACCAATGATGCTACCAAAAATTGCACATATTGGAATCCCGAGTTTGACGACTGAGAACGAGTGCGAACCTGATCTTCCGATACCTGAAACAAAGGCGTCGAGGTGTGTCCTCCTCGTCCGTCTGATGCTTAAGTCAGTGAGAGAATAGAGAAAGAAGATATATGCTGAAAATATATGTGAAAACGTACCTGAATAATTATCACAGGTTCCATATTTATAGAGTTAGGTAGTAATGGACTCCTAGTAGGACTCGTCACCTTATTTTTGGGACTTATTGTTGGGATAAGTGTTGGATTAAAAGCAAAAGTCCTACCCCACTTTACTTGCCGTACCTTCCAGGATAGGCTTCTTAATGACCTAGAATTCTTAAATAACCGTAATTGGATAGGGTTAAGGCTCTTTCGGGATGAGGACTAGTAACGTTCGATTATGGAGTATTTTGAGAATCTGGCTAAGGTAAATCCCGAGCACCTAACCCTGAGGACTATTGATGTGAATTTCGAGGCATCCCGAATGGTCCATCCTGGAGGTATCCCGAGGACAATCAAGGCCTGAGGACTTGAGTCCCATAATTGAAAAATGAGACCCGTGGAAGTCCTCGTGCTCGAGATGTCCATTAATGACCACATCACTAGGGTAACAAAATTATTTCACTATATTAATTTATATTTTTGTACATCGTAAAAATGATTAAAGTTAAATTGGGCAAAACTCCAAAACCAACCAAATGTGAATTATGTAAGTAACCATGAAGGCTCATTCCCGCAGAATGAGGAATTCAACCAATTTAACAAAAATATACTTTAATGGTAATAAATAATTTTTATTTTGTTGGAGCACGTGAATATTAAAAAAGGCATTACTGGATTTTATTTCAAATATTCACCAGCTTGACTCGGCCCACAAAAAAGTTAAGTTGGCTCAACTCTTGTTCGAAGCGAGTAGCAGGCAGGAACCAAACAGCAAAAATTTCGTGTGAATCACTCGTAGGGTCAAACAAGTTGGCTTGCCTAGTAGTGCAGTCCGCATGATTACTTTTACAGCCATGCAGACTACACTTTATGGCAACGCGCCGATCAAATCAAGAGTCCGTAGACGCCTAATTCAAATTTTAAATTTTGATTTAAAAAAAAAAAATGGGGTCCATAATAGACGTGAGTGATAAATCAATTTCACCACATTTTAGAATTATTAGCTACAATCTCGCTAATATACAACTCTCAACTATTTAATAGAATAACTTTACCATTAGTATAGTGCACCTTTGTTTCTATATATTTCTTCAATTC
>CAIGRR010401712.1:0-10072 GCA_903798365.1 Fraxinus sp. 1973-6204
TTGTTAAGTTGTGGCTTATTTAAGGTGTCCAATGTGAATAATAAAGGCAAGAAGATATTTATCAAAAAAAGGTTCTAATTGTGGTACAATTCTCACCCGAAGAGAATTAATTCCTGTCTATTTTTTTCGGCAGGGACCTATCAATGGTGGCTCGTATTTTACTATTAGAGGCTTATAAGTTGATCTTTGAATGACGGGATCTTATAGCTTGGCTAAAAAATATACAAATTGTGAGCTGGTGGCTTTTCTTGAATTGTTGGAGGCTTGTAAACTGACCTCGAAATGACGAGATTTATAGCTTAGCTCAAAAATAGGGAAATTGTAAGCTGGCGGCTCGTCTTAAGTTGTAAAATAACATAGATATGAGGCTTTGCAAATGCATAGATGTCGAGAAAGAACATCCAAGTTACATTACATGCAAAACGACTTGGCCTAATGGTTATATAGGTTTATTTTAATCGTCGGGGCTCTGTGTCTCCTCAAGTTGTGGAGGCGAACCATATCTGCTTCAATATCCTCTTTAATTAAATCCACTAGTTGGTTATAAGTAGCAAGAGGAAATGGTGAAGGCGTAGGGAGAGGTTACTCGAATCTAGTGGCCCACTCCCCTTCGCAGAAACCTCAACAATCCTTCTTTCTCGTCTAATTGTTGGTGTTGAGCTTTGTTTCCTATTTCTAGGCACATCAAACAGCGTCACCTCTTTGTCCTGCCACTGTCGAGATGGAGGGGGTTGAATATTGGGAGTGTTGTCGATTTTTATATCCTGCTAGTGTACGGATCGTAAAAAGTAATATTGTATACCAATGAGTCTAGATATCGTTCACACGATAACTACTATCTAATAATTAGTTAAATCATTCATAACTTTAATTTGATCGAAAACAAATAATAAGGTTTTTGATTGGTGTCTAAATTATTCTAACTAAATTAAATTAATCTAATATACACAATTTATCGAATTTGAGTTTTAAAAGTACGAATGTTGATGTTAAGACTTACAATTTTACCTATGGATCACATTTAATTCGTCAATCAAGATTTATTACTATTGTAGTGTTCGATTGAATTCTTCTAAAATATTCAATTTATCTCTCGAGAGTTTTCATTGAATCTATTTAACTAAATCAATTTAATATCTCTATATAAATCAATCTTAGTTAAATGAAGCATTAGCTCTAAAAATTCATCTAATGACCACGATAATTAATATATGTATCTCTACACGTTATACTAAATTGCTGAATTTTACTTGTGGTCTAAATCTAAAACTCACTTTTCGATTCGTAATAAATTTACAAAATCATTGAATAATTGGCCAAAAAATTCAAAGCATTAAATTCACGAATAAAATCAACACATATGCGTTTAAAGAACTAGAATTTTGAATAAAAGAAATAAATGGTCACACATAGATTACATTGTTCGCCCTAACTATAAATTTAGGTACTCAAAATAATGAAAGAAAAACAAAAAGTATAGAGTTCATAACCGAAATTTGAAATCTTGATCATGGAAAGAATTGAATCCAACACAAAGAATTTTCTTCAACCTCAAAAGTCTTCAAACCCTAACTTTTGCTTTTTGATCTTGCTGATTATGTGTTTTTTCTCCCAAATTGTGTGGAACTCCCTCGAAAGTGCTACAACTTGTATTTATATTTTTTCTCACATTTGTGTCGAATATAGGGTTTTATGAGCTTCAAAACGGGTCAAAACACGCCCTAGATACATCCAGGCGCATCCTTGATGCCACTCTCGCGATGCCGCGACTTTGTATTGCACAAATTGGTGGCGCCCGGCACCACCTTTCAGGTGAAAATCTGCACTTCACTTCCTTCAGTATTTTTATCATAATTTTCTCCCCCGATATCCGATTGAGACAATTGAAATTGTGTTGTAAAGATAACTTAAAAGACTACAATTTTATTGAATAGCCTTTTTCCAATTCGAACGTTTATTAGGTCAAAAATGGATTTCAATCTCGAGCTAAAAATCTAGAAGATACTTGTGCGGTTGAAAATTGATTTGTGTCCATATTTTGATCACATTTCACTTTTTTTTAACTTCTAATTTCATTCAATTGACCTTTAAAATCTCGAATCTTTATCGTGAGGTCTGACTAAGCTTTTAAGTATTTACACTTTGATCCCCAAACTTTTGGATCTTTTCCTTTTTCGCCAATGTTCGCTTCTTTCTTTCAATCCCACTTCATTTCATCGAGTTTCACCTAATAAACGAAATATATAATAAATCGGACTATAATTGTTTTAAAAAAAATATTAAATGTCTATATTTTTTGGTTCAAATAATACACTTATTTGGGAGCTTGCTCTCTTTCATCAAGTCAACAACTCTTCTTTCTCGCCTATTTCTAGGCACAGCATCACTATGACACCTACTCCCAGGCCCTTCACTTCTAACATTCATGCAACTAATTTCTTCCTTATCCTCTATATATAATCGGAAGTGCGACGGAGGAGAATCCTCGCCCTTTCTTTTTAAATCATCAAGCGGCGGGGAGTTCTTTTCAGCGACCATCCATTTTCAAATATCATTTTTAGCCTCATCTGTAAGAAATCGATAAAACTCATGAAGATTGTCCTTCATGTATCTACGGCTTAGATTTTGGATTCATAATTGTTTTTTAAAAAATGATGAAAGTTCACTAGAAAAAGAATACTTGTTGGACAATGAAGGAAATTTTTAGGGGATTTCGTTGAAGTAAGTTATTAGACATTAACCTTTTCTTTTCGACAAATTCTCTCTATTTTTCATCAAAAGCTTTTAATATTTGCACAATTTTCGCGAAGTAGTGTGAATGAAACTTGAAGTTGAAAATTTACCTACTCGAACACCTATTGAATCACGCCATCAAACAACTTTAAATTTTTAGATTTGGGACCATTTTATTTATCTTTACTACACTTGAACTTTTTTACTTGTTTAATCAAAAACCTTGAACATGACACAACAACTTTAAAAATTTGACATCTTCACATATTCAATATTTTCGATTTGTCATTTTTTTGCCCCGGAAAAATTGTACTCTATCACATAAAAATGGATTTGCTTTCCTTTTGAGTCTAACCCAAATTATAAGTTACTTTCCTTATTAACAATATATCTGATTTCTTTTTTCTAATATATTTCTATTTATTGTGTCTTGTTATCAACAAATATGAGTTATTCTTATTTAAGTCATTATTTAATGTAAGAGTAATGCATAGTCAGTGATTGACAATAGTTATCATATGTAGTAATATGTTATTTGATGCATTAAATTGTTATTAGCTTGTCTTCCATTAATGTCTCGAATAACAAGTTGACACGCATGATGGCTATCGGTAGTCACTAATAGCATTAATCGTAATGTAATAGTGTATTAGCTAAAACACAAGTAAATTTTATATTTTCAATTATATTAATTACGTTTTCTTAATTTGTGTTAAAATTAAAGTAAGTCTATCTTTGTAGGGATATTGAGGACCTAGTTTTATCTTTATTTTTTGTGGAAAGTATGTCTTGGTATATTAAGCCGCAGTTAGAACCCTATTATACAAAAAAATTATTTTTTTTCAAACTTATTTTTAATTATACATTTTTTTCAATAAAATAAGTTTACATATGAGCTCGTTCGATAGAGATTAAAATTGAAAAACTAGCCATTATTGTTGACTTTTATTAGACGAGTGAGACCCAATAACGGTCATATTTTCAATTTTAATCGACTTTTTAGCCCTCCCAAACAGGCTCATAAACTTTAGATTTTTTTAAATCGGATTAAAATTGAAAAAATAGTCGTTATTGTTGACTTTTATTAGACGAGTGGGACCCAATAACGATCATATTTTCAATTTTAATCGACTTTTTAGCCCTCCCAAACAGGCTCATAAACTTTAGATTTTTTTCTACTTTTAATCACACATTCTCCTAAAAAATGCTATTACAAAATCCATTCATTTAAAAACTGGGTTTCAAACGCACTTTAAATGTGGAAGCAAGAAGAAAGTTCTTAACCTACCGCACTGATTAAATGGGCATGAGTGTAGTGTCTAGATACAATGAATGTGCAAGCAGTGTGAAAAATAATTAACTCCAATGTCATTACAATGAGAAAAGATGACAAGATTTGCCAACTACAAAGTGTTTGGTTTGAGAACTATTTAATAGGACACGACAGTGATGTTTTAATTAATGTTTTGAAAATCGATTCGGACATCTACTAGAAAAAGGGTAAGGATCAATGGTCAAAATGTTTAATTAGAGTCGAACTGGAATCAAATCGGACGCAATAAATATATAAATACACACACAAAAACAATAAAATATTATAAAAATAATAAAAATTTTAATTTATAAATTAAACAAATGAGAAGATAGAGGTGAATATTACCATTCATTTAACCCCTGTTTGGTACATATTAAAATTCTTCTTTTTCAATAACACATCAATAAATTTTCCTTCTTTTTAACAATACATTCTCCATCAATCTATTATTTCAGAATATATTCTTTCAAAATAATGTGGCTCAAACACACCCTTAGTTGGGCCCAAAATCTAATTAGTCAATTACACATACATTTAAAAAATAATTTTGATGACCATTTTAACACTTTTTGCTATTCTACATTATAAGTTTATGCAATCAATTGAGAGAAGTGGATTTATAAAAGAAGCATTCCATCCCATATTATTATATGGGCCTTTGATTGTAGTGTGTGAACCCATTAATGAATTTTAAAAAAATTTAAATTAAAATTGATAAAATCGGTAAATTTGCCATTAGTTAACTGGTTTACGATTAAACCAAAGGTTTTAACTATAGTTGGTTAACCGGATGTGATCAGCCTGCTTTTTTGTTTGGTTCCCAATTTTAATAAAGAAAAAGTTTAAATTTAATTGTATCTAATATTACGTAGTTCTTACTAAATTCTTAATGAATTAGATAAAAGACTTGAGTTCAAGAATAAAAATAGACTCGCATTCAGAAATAGTCAAATAGATGTACCCTTGTTTGATTTAGATAAAAATTAGAATTTTAGTAAATCTTGATGAAAAAAAAATGATAAAATATGTAGTAGATTTCTATAAATATTTGATTTCAATTAATTATTGATTTTAACTTAAATCTCATCATATTTTTCAAATTGAACTAAATATGGATGGTGTCTTTTCCCAAAGGGTAATTCCAATTAATAATGTTATGTAGTTTCACTGGAGTTGCAAACTCAATCTTGGTATCGTTCTTATTTAATTTCATCTTCCATTTAATTTATTATCTAACGTCACCTAAATTAATGTTACAACTCCAATAAAGCTAAATAGTATTATGTACAAGGAACAATTGTCTTGTCTCTTTGACCATCTACATTCCCTCATGTAGCACGGTTTTTTTTTTTTTTTACAACATGGCAGAGAGAGGTTGGATCATACCCCAACTGAAAAATGAGAGAGAAAAAAAAGAATTATATAAATTTTAAATTTTCTTCTTCTTTATTCTTTGTATTATTGTATTTTTTTTGTTTGAAACATTGTTCCTAACTGAATTAGATTTCGCTTAAACTTTTAAATGTACTAGTCAAAGATGAACGTACACAACACGTTATTTTGAAATACTTTATAAGCACTGTAAAATTAGAGTTGGGAGAATTTGATGAGTACGAACTAAAAAATAAATAAAATTTACGGTTGAAATTTAAAAGAAGAAAATGGTATTCTCGAACCTCAACTCCTATGATTCAGATTTTTTGTAATGATAAAATACTACAAATAAACAATATTTTTATACTACACTTGGTATATAAGAATTAATTTATAATGCATGAATTTAAACATCCATTAAAATTCCTAGATACAAGAATAGAAATAAATTCTTTTATAATAATTCTAGATTTATTAGGTCAAGATACATTGGGTTTAGATAAATGTGAATGTTAATTAATTGAAAAATAATACACGAAATTCATACATTACAAGAATTTTGTAGTATTTTATTACATGTTGAAAAATGAACACTAAGGTATTATTGAAATAATTGAATTGTAATAGAGTTAAAATTGTTCAACAAATGATTCTCACCTGTGAGGGTCTATTCGATATGGCTTAAAATTCAATTAAAATCGAAAATATAGTCATTATTAAGTCACACTCGTCTAGTAAAAGTCAACAATCACAATTATTTTTTTAATTTTAATCCAATTTTAATCTATACGGAACACGCCCTTAATATATTATATAGATTGGTGGAACATAGACGGTATTACAGGCTCATCCTGTGTATAGTGTTCAAATAAGATTTAACCTTTTTTTTTCCCGTGGTTATGGGCATTGTTGATCTTTGGAGTCATCAATGGTGACCCCTCACCACTCTCCTTCTCCCAATCAGCTGCAGCCACGTTTCGCTTACGCAATCTGAAAATCATATCATTTGGAATCATATCAATCTGAAAATCATATCATTTGTGGATATAAATTCCCATTTTCTCGTACACAAGCTGCTCCTTCTGAATTCTCAACAATGTCTTCTTCTATACCATCCAAAATGAAGGCCTGGGTTTACAACGAGTACGGCGGCGTTGAGGTGTTGAAATTTGAGGCCGATTATGCAGTGCCGGAAGTGAAGGATGATCAGGTCTTGATCAAGGTGGTGGCGGCGGCTCTTAATCCCGTTGATTACAAGAGGAGGCTGGGGAATTTTAAGACCATTGATTCGAAGCCTCCTGTAAGTTTCTTTTACTCCTAATTCTCTAAGTTTTTATTCTTAGTGTCTTTGTGCCATTATGAGCATGTTTCGATAAAGATTAAAATAATCAAAAATCACTTTTAAGTCAATCTTTTAATCAGTGAAGCACGATTTTATGCCTTTGGAAAACTGATTAGTTTATCATGTACTCTTGGCCATGAAAATTTGTGTTATGAGCATAACCAATTGGAGATGAAGTTTCTATGTGCAAGCTAAGCTAAGAATCAGATATTCACAAAGTCGCACAATAACCGTATTATCCGCTGCATCCTATGGTTAATTGACAATTATCAGCATCTAACAAACGTAAATGCCAATTTATTGGTTTCATTTTATTTTTTTTTCCCAACAGACTGTTCCTGGCTACGATGTTGCTGGTGTGGTAGTTAAAGTTGGTAGTGAAGTAAAAGGCCTAAAAGAAGGAGATGAAGTATATGGCGACATAAATGAAAACGCACTAGAACAACCTAAACGATATGGCTCCTTAGCCGAGTACACATCTGTGGAGGAAAGATTACTAGCTCTTAAGCCCAAGAATCTTGATTTTGCACAGGCTGCTAGTCTTCCTCTGGCAATTGAAACCGCCTACGAAGGTCTTGAAAGGGCTGGATTTTCTGCTGGAAAATCCATACTCGTTTTAGGTGGTGCTGGTGGAGTTGGATCTCTTGTAATCCAGGTAAAATAAGATGTGATTAGGTTATCTGAGGGATTAAGTAATTATCTGTAGGACAACATTAAGAGCACGTCCGGTATCGATATTGGACTGGACCGTACTATAAATAAGATTTTACCTTTTTTTCTCAATGCATAATACTATCCAGTTCACTTTATCAAACATGTCACGGTTGTTTAGATTCTTTCAGTACTAGGAATTGTTAGCCAACATTTAAACCATCTCTGTGTTTACGTGATGCAGCTTGCAAAACATGTGTTTGATGCTTCAAAGATTGCTGCTACTGCCAGCACAAGTAAGCTGGAATTTCTGAAAAGCTTGGGAGCTGATTTGGCTATTGACTATACCAAGGAGAACTTTGAAGACCTAGCAGAAAAATTCGATGTCGTTTATGATGCTGTCGGTAAGACAATATCCCAATTGCCACTAAATTTGAAACAATCTTAATACTGTTAGCTTCATTTAGTGTTGACATTATGGGACTAACATTTCTTCTCCTAATTCAGTGGATGATCCTTGTTACCATACCCCGAGCTATTGGACAATTAACTCATTTCGCACCAAAACTTAAAAGAGACTTTTTAACATCCAAGTGGATATGTTAGGAACAAGTAGAGGTTAATAAAATAAAATTAGTACATCTTTGTCCTAAAAATGAGTCGTTGTGGTAATTTAGCATGTTGTACAGCATTATTTTCGGATATCTGAAAGTACCTAAGGTCCTTACTTGACATGATGACGTCTGAGCTAAATATGCCTGTCTATTACTGTGGCAATGTCAAGATTGTTGCTTTCTCGTGTGAATGGGTTATTTGGGGAAGCTTATATAAAAACCTTCGATTCTTTTCTTCTGTTGAAAAAGGAATGTGGCATATTATATATTATGGGTCCGTAAGGATGTGGTAGAGAAAAGGTTTGGTAGGACAGTCTTATATGCACACGTAATACGACCGTCCATTCAAATCATGTCACATCGGACCTCGAGCCACTCAGATCTCAACATCTCTGTGTACAAGATGGCAAGATAGAAACAAAGTCGATGCAAATGCTGAGGTGTCGTGATTTGAATGGACGATCCTATCACATGTACTTATAGGATCGTCCTACTGAAGTTTTGCCTATAATAGTCATGAAAAATGATTCATACAACGTACCTCAATATTTGTCAAGAATAATGCTTAGTTTTTTGTTGTTTGGAATTGTGGTTGCTCGCGAAGAGTTCACGTATTGATGACTAATGATGGTGTCATTTTTCTTTGAAAAACTACAGGGCAGGGAGATAGGGCAGTGAAAGTAGTGAAGGAAGATGGCTGTGTAGTATACATAGCTGGTGTTGCAGCAACACCACCTGGTTTTTCATTTCTACTTACTTCAAATGGAGAAATGCTGAAGAAGCTAAATCCATTTCTGGAGAGTGGGAAGGTGAAGCCGGTGCTCGACCCCAAGGGGTTATTCCCTTTCGACAAGGTTAATGAAGCTTTTGCTTATCTAGAAACAAACCGAGCCACCGGAAAGGTGGTTATATATCCGATTAATCCGTGATCAGCAACTAGGAATACTAAGCTTATTTTGTCTACAGATATATACTATGATGTTAGAATAGCAATGTGGTTTATAATATTTTGAATAATTATAAAGTTTGTATGGGGAGTCTTGTAGATATTGTTGAAAGTATGTTGTAGCTGGCATATGTATTAGCTCATGTCAAATGGAGAAAAATAAAGATGCAGGTATGAAATAATATAGTCAGAAATTATGTGGAGTCCTGCATTTTTCTTCCTTTATCTTTCTATGTTGATTTTTGATTTTTAGTAGGAGCAGAATGGTTAACGATGAAGATGTAACATCCCAAATTTTCATAAACACCAGTGTTACCAAAAGACTTACTTTTTTTATTACGTTATATGCGGAACAATAAAAAAATAAATTCCTTTAAAATAAAATAATTGGAATTTCCATAAATTTAAACTAAACATAAAATTTGTATCTTAAAAATAACACAATCACATAACTAATTAAATAATATGTTTTTGAACGAATTATACTAGTTAATAAATGAAAGGACAAAAAAANTCCTTTAAAATAAAATAATTGGAATATCCATAAATTTAAACTAAACATGAAAATTGTATCTTAAAAATAACATAATCACATAACTAATTAAATAATATGTTTTTGAACGAATTATACTAGTTAATAAATTAAAGGACAAAAAAAATTATTGTTTACTTTTTTCTTCGATCCTATTGGCAGCCTACATCACAATCTTGCTACAAATCCAATTGACTCGACTAACCTATAAATTTATTGTAAAAGTGAGTATTTAAAAATATAAGTAAGATATGTGCAGTTTTCATACACAATTATATAATAATCAATTTAAACACTTTATACACATCTTCTCTTATGAAGTATATCGGTAGCTAAGCAACATACCCATCATGATAAATTGTCAAGGGATTTTATATCTTTGTAAACAGAATCCGAAGGTCCACTTGCAATTCATGCATAAATAAATGAATACATAAAGCTATATGAAACAAACCACTTACACATAAGTATCTTATCTGAAAATCCAAGATTGGCTAACAAAGAGGGGATGAATTGATTTTTAAAACTTTTTCGAATAATTAACTAGAATCACGTAAGTTAAAAA
>CAIGRR010401838.1:0-10387 GCA_903798365.1 Fraxinus sp. 1973-6204
GCTCAGGTGACTTAGCCGAGCCGAGCCGAAAAGCCATTCGGCTCGGTTCATGACTTGTGAATAGTAACTGCAATCTGACTCTTTTATATTTAATAATTAGATATGTGCTAGTAGTTCCAAGTCTTGTGCTAATTTCCTTATGGATGTGAGTAGTTTGAACTTTGAAATAGTATTTTAAAAAACATAAAGGGTTTTGAAATTGCGAGTCTAAGCAATGGTGGATTCAAACATTTTGAATTAGTGGGCCACAATCAATTTCGCAAAATGCCAAATATAAGAAAAATATGAGTCGATTTTTAGCACACTTATTTTCCCCCACACTATAAGCATAGATGACAAAAAAGAAAAAAAAAACCACAATTATGACAACTTCAGCAAAAAACTCAAGACTAACTGGAGCCTCTTGTACAGAAACATACTTTGTTTGGTGCCGACTACAACAAATGGGATTCCAGGAACAAAATGCAGAAGTTCGAAGATCTACTACCCAACAAATATCATAAATAATATAATACTATCATTTTTTAAAACTCATTAAAACTTTATCACACATTCGAAAAACTCGTAAAAAAAAGGTTTAAAAACTCGTCAAAACGTGGAAGATATTTATCTCTTCACATGCTATAATAAAAAAAATTTGTAAATATTCCAAATTCTCAGATTTCTCACATGTTCAAAAAACTCACAAAAATTACTTTCCAAATTATTCTATATACATATTAAGCTCCACATTTATCCCAAAACACTCAATAAAACAACAAAAAAGCAAGAATTCAAACATTCAATACCATTTATGATATTATAAGCTTTCAAAACCCAAGATTTTTATTCAAATGCCAGAAAACCCATCAAATATTGCTACCCCTATTTTCAGTTTTTTATGAAGTTGCCAAATAAAATCTCACAAATTACAAACCATAATACTACAAATCACATTGATGATCCATCACAAATCATAAATATATTTCCAAATTTCAGATAATGAGATATAGCAATAGAAGCAATTAATCAAAGCAAAACCATCCAACGGAATACAGATGTTGTTCGAAAGCAATGCACTGGGGCCTTGGAACCAAAATTAAGAACGAGTTAAAACAAAAGTTTTAGCTAAACACTCTAATTAAAGATTTTAATACCTAATAAGGCATTTTAGCAAACATGTTGTGGGCATACAACTAATAAGAAGAAACGCAAATACAAATAAATAAATTTAACTAATCAAAACGCAGTAATGAGTTTCCGTTAGTGTTACTTAAAAATCCAATGGCAGCCAAATGCTTACATCACGTACAAAGAGGGAGAGAGAGATCTGATAATTAAGTGTATTTAATGCATTTATTCGGAGTATTAAAATATCGATATTTGATAGTTCTTTTGACAAGATATATCCTAAATTATTTTATTTTATATCGTATAGATAAAATTCAATGGTTGAACGAAGAAGCGAAATTTGGTGAAAAAATTCAAAGTTTGAGGATCAAATTGTAAATATTCAATAGTTGATTCGGACCAAAAGATGATACTTTAAAGATTTTTAGGAGACTATTGGATGGAATTAGAACTCAAAAAGGAATAGAATATGATCAAAATCAATTTCCAATAGCACAAGTTATATTCCAAATTTTTAGTCGAAAACCGAAACCGATTTTTGGTATAGTAAACGTTCGAATTGGAAAAACTCTATTTCTATCAACATTTTAGCTCTTTGAGTTAACTTTCCAATATGATTTGAATCGCTTCAATAGGATATAGGAAAAGAAAGTTATGGTCAAAATACAGACTGCTGTACAGAGACAAAACATCCTTGCGTGAAGACAATTTTCCTTATTCGATTGGAACTCTTTTAGAAGTCAATTTGGACGTGATTTACAATCAATTTTCGACTCCTACAAATACATAACAGCAAAATACATATTGTAGACCTCTCATATACATATTATACTCCAATATTCATCAATTATTATTATCAAATGAGGAAAATTCATAGTTTTTGTGAGAAGATTAAAGAGGACTTGCAAGAATTCAATCAAATGAAAATTCAAACCTAATTTTTGGACAAATAAGAGAAGACGCAAGTGGAGATTCAAGATTCATCTTTATCTTCTCAATTATAAAAATTCAGGTAATATATTTTACTTAAATATGATTTCTTTTAATTTCAATATGCTAGGCTAGTTTTATAAATTGTTAGGATGAGATGAACCATTGTTATGATATTTTTAGTTCTTGATTAATTATTTTGACTTTATTTGATTTGATTTGTGGATGTTTATTATTATTTTTATCGTTCTTTTCAATTGCTTGATTACCAATTGAATTGTTAGTGGATTTTATTGTTATCGAGAGAGATAATAGAGTTTAAGCACAATATAATAAACATTATAATGTTCGATAGAAGATAAAGATATACATGTATACTTTATATAGTTTCAATAGATGTTCTAATACTTGTTAATACATTTATCATGTTTGTATCTTTCATCGAGTGATAGAAGGGTCATATGAGGGGAATAGATTTGATCGCTATCGAGAGANAAAGATATACATGTATACTTTATATAGTTTCAATAGATGTTCTAATACTTGTTAATACATTTATCATGTTTGTATCTTTCATCGAGAGATAGAAGGATCACATTAAGGGAATATATTTGATCGCTATCGAGAGAGACTATCAATTAAGTTAGGAGCATTAACCAACATGAATGATTTCAAATTGTCGCTTTAATTGTTACACTAAAATAGAATAATAAGGGGGATTAGACATCTTAACAATGCATCTCACATATTTGAAAAACACATATGCTTATTTTTATTAGTTTAATTGATAATTCAAGGATTAGTATAGAAAAATCACAAAATTTGTTTGCTATTCGATTAAAGTTGCAATTAATTTTAACTCGGTCAAACACATAGTTCTCGTGGGTTCGACACTCTATTAATCATTATATTATTTAACCACGATCCACGATCCTGTACACTTTCAGGTTTTCAAATGATCAAGATTGGCAGAACAATGAACACGGGTTCTCCTCAACAGGTTCTTCAACGGTTCTACAACGGGTTCTTCTTCAATGGGGAGTAGTCAGCATCAGAATCAAAAATTGTTTTTGAAATCATTGATCTAAATCTTGTTACACTCATTTTGTTAAACAATTTTGTAACCCAATTTTGTACACATAACATTGCACAGGTTGATGATGCCATCTTTTTCAACACAATATACAAAGATCGTCGTATTGATAAATTGTTAAGCTAGTGATTAAGCCCCTGAAGTGAAATATACATTAAAACCTCCTATAAGGCCATACATTTTTTTTAATGTAAAATGTAAAATTTTCATTAATCAGTGTTACTCCTAATGGTAGGTGGGAATACAATCTACCTAATTACAAGAAACTACTTTATTAGAAGAAAAAGAAGATAGATTATGTCCTACGGGTCACGATATTACCCTCATGAAAAGCAAAGCAACACATACCAACACCTATATTATTCATTAATCATACCACTAATAAGACAACTCATTCCACGACCAGAAAAAATAAAGTATACTATAGAATCTTGGCCCATGTTTGGTAAGAATTTTAATCATGCATTTTACAATACTCACAACTTTTCAATCGTACATTTAATCTATTTTTATCAAAATCTACTAAAAATTCGATTTTAATCCTCACCAATCAGGGGCTTATTAAAATCATATTTTTAGTAAATTTCGATAAAAATTAATAAAATGTGTGGTTGGAAAGTTATGTGTCCCATAAAATGTGTGGTTAAAATTAAGTATTGATTTAGATTTAGATTAAAATATTAATTTTTATCAATACTAAGCAGGGACTAAATGAATTTTTAGAGCCCTTTTAATAAGTTTATTGATGATAGGAATCAATATATGTATCGAGACATTCCAATTATGATTGCCACCTCCATATAGAATGAAGAATCTTCACCATCTACCCATCGCAATGTATTATGTACACTAGAATTTAATCCAAGAATAAATCAAAATAACATATAGCAGGTCTACTACATATTTCATCTAAAATAAAAGAACAACAAATTAAATGGAGGAGCAATCTCCCACCATGTAGGGGTAACAATGTTGGGAGCTTTAGATGCCAAACAGGCTGCACCCAATTAACCTCTCGATTATTAAGTGACAACAAATTCCATCTAAGCCAGCTCAAACACCAGTTTCGCAACCTCGAACACCCACCAAGTATGCAGAATCACTTTCCTATCACAATTTTCTCTGATTATAGTGTCACTACCTCGACTTAAAAGCCACTATCACAAACTGTGCATATCAACGCGAAGAACTTAAATAGTCTGGTGAAGTTTCATGGATTTCCCTAGAAAAACTTTAACAAGGCGAAGCGAGTAAACCAACTACCCAATCAAGAAAGGCTCACCGTAGGTGGTTCGCATTGAAATGAACCTTCTGGTAGGCGAAACAATGCAAGTCTTAGCATCGCTCTTTCTCCATATTCAAGTTAAAATGATGGACCTATTTGTGTTGCGAATATCTTTTAAAAGCTCAAGGAAAGCTAATGAAGTTCTCTACACTGGAGTTGTAGCAACAGATTATCCTAAATCAAACAAAATTAGTTGATTGATAACAAATGTATCAATGAGTATGACAAGTGTCCAGAAGATACCAGAAGCTAAGATCCTCACTAGTCGAGGCACCACACATGTCTAGGGAATGTTAAGGTCCAAAGTACCCCTGACCTAATCTTTTCAATGGTTAAAGAATTCAACACGAAGGAATATGTATGAGATCAAACACTTACTTGTTAAGTCCAAATTATAATTGGCGATTTTCTTGGATAAAATCATGTCCTCGTTGAATTGTACTAAGAGTTTATCAAGTTATAATCAAAATCAAAATATGAGCTATTGAATCATAATTATTGCAAAAGAGTTGAAATTGGTAGCATATGTCTTGAAGGAGTTCAAGATATCCAAGAAGATCACATATGATTATTGGAATGCAATTAGAAGTCTAAAAAGTGTCAAAGAGTCGCACAAGTTATGTTCCAAATTCTCAATTGCAACTTCAATGCATTTTTCACATAGAAACCATTAGAATTTGGACAAAGCTATTTCTAGTATCATTTTAGCTCTTTGAGTTAGAGTTCCAACGCATTTTGAATCACCTCAATTGGATATCGAGAGAGAAAGTTATGATAAAAATACTGACAACTGCTGCTCGCATGTCGCTAGCTTGGAGCTCGAGCGACGGGTCGACATTCAGAAATCTGTTTTGCTTCAAATACTTGTTTTTCCAATCCATTTTCTTCCCAAATACTTTTCCATATATATCATACCCTATGAATATCTAAAAGTGTGTCGAATTAGATTTATTCCATAGAGATCAATTATTTGATGATCCAAAACATTCATTGATTTCAAGATTCAACCACCACATATTACTTGATCTATAAATTATTCCAAAAAATAGCCATATTGTTTCATATTAAACCACATATCAAAACATATAAAATCTTTTGATCAAACGCCAAACTACCTAATCCACCGAAGATAAATCGATACCAGTGATCAAGAGTTGTTGCAAAATCAAAAATTCGAGAAAACTAAGATGAGGTACCAAGAGTCGGGATCTGGCGTCAAGAGCACGTAGTTCTGGAGGGTTAAGGTATAAATCAAGAATCGATATTCGATTTGAAAGAGCACACCTCCAGTAACATCAAGGGAGACTGTAAGAATTAAAAGCAGAACTTCTACGGGGTAGACGGATCTGGACCATATTGTAAGTTTGCTTCAATTTATAGTGGATTACTGACTTGTAAAGTGTCGGGGTTTTTACCTGGTTGGAGTTTTTTAGTGATCATCTTTGGTGTTCTTCAGTGCTTTAATTATTGATTGTGGTATTTAAACTTAGGACAAATTGATTTGTTTGATCTAATCATTTATAAAACAATTAAAAAGTGACTTGTTGCTTTTAATTGTGTAATTATGCACGTTGGGTCTAAATAATCGGCTACTTTAAAACTTTCAAGTGGTATCAAAGTTTAATAGCGATCCTTGACCTAAAATTTTGTCTAGATAAGTAAATCAATTTCTGATTCGCAATTTCTGATTCGGGATCTGAGTATGATATGAAAATTCAGGAGGCTCATGACCATTGTTTGAAGAATGCCTTGAGTTGAAAAAAGTGAACTGCTCTGCCTTTAAAAAATTGAATAATCTTGAATTAGAAATGAGAGTCTTGTAGCCAAACTTGAGGAATCTATTAAAGGTTCGAATGAATTAAGAGTTGAGAAAGAGTCTTTATATGTTAAGGTTAAATATCTTATGAATATTTTGGAAAAATCAAATATCCAACTCCAATCTTTTTCTAGCGGATCTAAGAAAATTGATAACATAATAAGTTTGAATAGAACAATTGTGGATAGAAAATGTGTATGGTTTAATGAAACTAATTCTCATACTGCTTCTTCTTCGAAAAATAAGTTTGTACTTGTCTCAAAGCCTAATGTTTAAAACTTGAGACCTAGAGTTTCTCCTAGGTTCATTCCAATGTGTCACCATTGTGGTAAGGTAGGACATATAATACCTAAGTGTCGCAAGCTCTTGAATACAAACATGATCAAGAATGTAGGTGTCCAAGGACTGAAATAATCGGTACATTATAAGTTTTCTCCACCTAAGATTTAAAATTTGAGATCTAGGATTGTTCTTAAATTCATTCTCACATGTCATAATAATGGTGTTTTATGTCACATTAGACCTAATTGTCGTAAGTCATTCGTTAGATACAACAATCAAGATCTAACTACTCATGTTAATTTTTGACTAACCGAGTCACTTGACTAAATTGATGACTCAATTGACTCAGATTACATCTTCTTCTAAGAAGATTTGAGTCAAGAAGAGTGACCTGACAAATCTAAGTGATGTTGATATTTGCGAGGTTTCTCATGTTGCTCTTCATGGTAAGAGCAATTTTGTGCTTCATTGAGTAGGTACTATGTGCATGTATCTGCATTATTCATGATATTTATATAATTATGTTGCACATCCATTCATTGTATCTTAGGAGTTTATTATAAAAAAATGAAAAAGAAAAAAGATTTATGATAATTAATATTTTTGAACATGTTATTTTGTGATCAAGTAATATTAAAGTTCATATATAGTAAATTAAATTTTTATTAATTTGTTTAGAACTTGTGTGAAGTACTTGGTATATGTTATTACATGTATCTTATGAACTGGCATTAGATTCCTGTGAGTGAGTTTTGACCGTGTGTTTGAGATTTGGGATGGTGGTCATCTGTGTGGTGAATTGATTTTAAATATAAATATGGAATGATATTTAAACTAGTTGACCTAAATTCTTGTATACCCCCCCCTAAAAGAAAGATTACTATTGAGTTTTAAAGAAAAAAATTTGAATTACATGAAATATTGTGAGACAATCTTATACTTTTCTTCGTAGCTTATGTGACTTGAATGATTAAGCATGCGAGATATTTTAATACCCGGTGTCCTATAAGTCACCCGACTTTGGAGTTATCGACTTAAAACTCGTTACAGAGGTCATGTAAAAAGTTTAATTAAGAAGAGTTTGGAATAATATTTGAAAACTAAAAGAAAAATATACATATATATGTGCTCACTGATAGGGGGAGAAAGAAAAAAATTATATAACTAAATATGAACTCTTTAATTTATAAAGGTCCTAGTAACATTAGGTTTGACTTCATAATTTGAAAAATATATTTATCCACCAGTGATTCTTTCCACGTCATTTCCCATTAATTTAGGATGTGTTTAAACCACATTATTTTGAAAGAATGTATTCAAAAATATATATTGATGGAGAATATATGCTTGAAAAAGAAGGAAAAAGTTATTGATGTGATGAAAAATATTATTTTATTGAATAATGTGTGGTTGAAAATGAATAAAAGAATGAGAATGAAAAATTTAATGTGTACCAAACAGAGGCTAAAAGGTTTTAAAACTTAGCTTGTTTGGTGCACATTTTGAGAGTAAAAATGCATTTTTATTGTTAAAGTGATGAGGAATATATGGTTGAAAATGAAGGAAAAGTTATTAATGTGATAGAAAATATTATTTTATTGAAGAATGTGTGGTTAAAAATGAGTATAAAAATGAAAATGAGAAAAATAATGGGGCTCAAACAGGGGCTTAAACTTACATGAGTTTAATGACAGCTTTCACACATGAATGACTTATACAATTTACTTAATCTAAGTTTAAAATAAGTTTACAAACTATGCATGTATAAGTAAGTAAATAACTATTTGTGATAATAAAGTTGAAAATCTATGGAAAAAAAAAACAGTTGGTCTCGAAATTGGAAATTTTTTATTCTCCCATCACATTTTTTGAATAATTTTTGCATACATTTGCATATTTTTTTACTCATTCATCTCTGTATTTAACATGATTATTACTTGTCTTTCCTTTGTCATTCATGACAAAAAGGGGAAGATATGTGTATTTATTTCATAGAGTTGATTATATGAGTTAGTAAAATAATTTTAAATTTTTGATTGATAGATGACTTATGGTGAGTCATTTGAAATATTAGTTGGAATTTTATTATTGATAATTTTTTTTATTTTGTTTATATTAATATAAAATTCTATTATTTATTTCTAAATTTATAATTCACATGATATTGCATGTTTCGGTGTTACACGTGTTTTATTATGTGTTTTATTTAACTTAGTTACATGATTTTGATTTTGTTAGTTTTCTCTTGCTTTTCACGTGTTATTATTGTTTCCATGTGTTTCAGGAAATAGGTTGACTAAGTATTAAAGAAATTTATTTTTAGGTGGTTTTAGACTTATTAACTTTGAAATAAATATGATTTTGTCGCGGAATGCCAATGAGAGATTGTTAAGTCCAAATTATAATTGGTAATTTCAATAATCAAAATCATGTCCTGATAGAATTGTATCGAGAGTTAATCAAGTTGTAATTAAGGTCAAAATAGGAGTTATTGAATCCTAATTATTGTAAAAGAGTTGGAATTGGTAGTATAGGTCTTCAAAAGAGTCTAGATGTCCAGAAGATCACATATGATCATTGGAATGCAATTAAAAGTCTAAAGAGTGTCAAACAGTCGCACAAGTTATGTTCTAAATTCTCAATCACAACTTGCAATGCATTTTTCACATAGAAAACATTGGAATTTGGACAAATCTTTCTAGAATAATTGTAATCCCTTAAATTAGCTTTCCAACATATTTTGAATCACCTCAATTGAATAACGGGAGAGAACGTTATGATAAAAATATTAATGACTGCTCAGCAACGAATCAACGTTCTGAAATCTGTTTTGCTTCAAACACTTGGGTTTTCAATCCATTTTCATCCCAAACACTTTTTCATATATATATATATATATATATATCCTACCCTATGAACATTTAAAAGTATGTTGAATCAGATTTACTTTATAGAGATCAGTTACTTGATGATCCAAAACATTCATTGATTTCAAGATTCAACAACCACATATTACTTAACTCATAAATTATTTCAAAACATATTTTGTTGATTTAGCTATATTTTTCATATTAAACTACATATCAAAACATATAAAATCTTTTCATCAAACACAAAACCACATAATCCACCAAGATAAATTGATATTAGGAGCCGTTGCAAACACACAAATTCAGGGGGCTAATGTGAGGTACCGGAGTAGGAGTCTGACATCAGGAGCACACAGTCTATGAGGGTTAAGGTATAAATCAGGAATCGGGATTTGATTTGAATGAGCACACCTCCAATAGGATCAAGGAAGACTGCATGAATTGATGCAGAAGTTCTACAAGGTAGACATGTTTGAAGCATATCATAAATTTACTTCGATTTACAGTGGATTACTGATGACAAAGTGTTCGAAATTTTTACCTAGTTGGAGTTTATCCGTAATCATTTTTGGTGTTCTTTACTGTTGTAATTATTAATTGTGGTATTCAAATTTAGGAAAATTGACTTGTTTGATCTAATTATCTAGAAATAATTAAAAAGTGATTTTTTGCTTTTAATTGTGTAATTTCGCACGTTAAATCTAAATAATCGGCTAATTTAAAACTTTCACTAGTCATAACTTTGTTCATTTTGTTTCTCTTGCATCTTGATATATTTTTCAACACTAATTTGACCGTGCAAATAATGGTCGTAACACTCTTTTAGATGGAAACCTTTACAAACTAACAATGCTACGTGTGCAAGATATTCAGCAGGTGGATAGGGACGAAGCAAGCATCTGTTGATACTTGCGAAATTTTAAGATCGACACACACAACTTACGAAGGGAGAGCAAAAATGTTCTTAAAATGCCTTTGCAACTTTATTAACAAACTAAATG
>CAIGRR010401930.1:0-10418 GCA_903798365.1 Fraxinus sp. 1973-6204
TATTCACTGATGTGGTTGGTAGCCCATATTATGTCGCTCCAGAAGTTCTTAGTAAGCGCTATGGACCAGAGGCGGATGTCTGGAGCGCAGGTGTGATGATTTACATTCTTCTTTGTGGTGTGCCTCCATTTTGGGGAGGTAAGATGTAGAATGTTTTTTCCCCTTTAATTCACGTTCCTCTTAATTCATAAACTCGCAGTTTCTATGCTTCTCTAAATTCATTTGGCACAGAAAGTGAGCAAGAAATATTTGAAGAGGTTGTGCATGGCGATATTGATTTCTCATCGGATCCTTGGCCTAATATCTCTGAAAGTGCCAAAGATCTGGTGAAGAGAATGCTGGTGAGGGATCCAAAAAGGAGGTTAACTGCTCATGAAGTTCTTTGTAAGTCACAAATGTTTCACTTTATGGTTACTGTATGTGTATATTTAAATGCTAAGGCTTAAAGATGGAACATATTAGCTGATGCAAATGAAGTAATTTCCCGTGTTCTAAAACAATTGGATCTGACATCTAGAAATGAGCTATATACTACAAGAAGGTCTAAAGTATTCTTTTGACTGAATGTTTTTGTTGCTACAAGATAAAAATTGTGCTACTTGTTTACCTTGTTGAGATCAACCTTGTTAATCTTATGGACGAACCAGGCGTGGACTTTTTCCTGGAAATATTTGACAACTATATAGAATGAATCATGAAGCTGTAGAAACATTTGGAATTTTGAGTTGTATTGTGTTAAGAGCCAATATAAAATCGAAATTGTACAAGTTTATGATTTTTGTAAGCACATAATTTTTCCATACACAGCTACATCTTCTATTTGGGTTTTCTTGCAGGCCACCCTTGGGTGCAGGCTGACGGAGTAGCTCCTGATAAACCTCTTGATTCTGCAGTTTTAACTCGCTTGAAACAATTTTCAGCTATGGACAAGCTCAAGAAAATGGCTCTTAGGGTATGTGTTATATACATTCAACCCAAACAATAGGGTTCATATCAACTTTGAACAATCAAATTTGACAATAATAATTGAGTGATCGAGATTTTTTTCTTATCGATGTGTTAATGCGATACTCGTTACTAGAACAGGACAACAATATTCTTTATTTCCTTTTTTGTTTTTGTATTAAAATATTGACGTCAACTTCTTTGATTATAGGTCATTGCAGAAAGTCTCTCAGAAGAAGAAATTGCAGGGCTAAAAGAAATGTTTAAAATGATAGATACAGATAACAGCGGTCATATTACTTTTGAAGAACTCAAGGCTGGACTGAAACGATTTGGAGCAAATCTTGATGAATCTGAGATATATGATTTGATGAAGTCTGTAAGTATTATTTTCAACCTCATGCATTAGTACTAACTACTAAATATGTTACCAGGTGTCAATAGGAAGAATACACAATTTTATGTTACATATGATATTTCTTGTATTTGAATTATCAAATGTTTGTTTCTTGAAATGCAGGCAGATGTTGACAACAGTGGTACGATTGATTATGGCGAGTTCATAGCTGCAACATTGCATCTGAACAAAATCGAGAAGGAAGATCATTTGTTTACAGCCTTTTCATATTTTGATAAAGATGGCAGTGGCTATATTACACCAGATGAACTTCAGAAAGCTTGTGAAGAGTTTGGCATAAAGGATGTCCACTTGGAAGAAATGATCCGAGAGGCTGACCAAAACAACGTAAGTCCCTAAATAAACTTAGCATTTTCCAAATCAATTCGGGGTCGACTGCACCATTTCAATCCATGTTTTACTTTTCAGGATGGACGGATAGATTATAACGAGTTTGTGGCGATGATGCAGAAAGGAGATGCAGATTTAGGTAGGAAGAGGTTACAAATTAATTTTAATATTGGATTTAGAGAAGCAATGCCAGTTTGTTAACATGAAACTATTTGACTCTCTTTATCTGATTTTGTAATATAGAGCATGTTTGGTAACAATTAAAATCCAATTAAAATTGAAAATATGGCCGTTATTGGTCCCACTCGTCTAATAAAAGTCAACAATAACGGCTAATTTTTCAATTTTAATCCGATTTTAATCTCTACCAAACAGGCTCATAAACAAGTTGAGTAGGTTCCAGCATCAGTTGATGNAAATTGAAAATATGGCCGTTATTGGTCCCACTCGTCTAATAAAAGTCAACAATAACGGCTAATTTTTCAATTTTAATCCGATTTTAATCTCTACCAAACAGGCTCATAAACAAGTTGAGTAGGTTCCAGCATCAGTTGATGTTATTACTGTGTAGAGATGATGCCTACTCCTTTCAGTTTCACCATACAATTTTTGATAGTTTGTTACTACATATGGATCCTGTTTGTTACGTACGAATACTTGTCCTATATTTGTATCTACTTCACGTTCAAGTTAGGTACACAAAATGTAGGTCCCACACATTCTCCAAAACTTCTCACAATCAAAACCTAATTTTCTTAGGCAACACTTCAATTGAACCACTTCCGCGCCCTTCATGTTCTGCACATGCTCATCCTGCAAAATGTACAAATTTTTTTTAGTATAATTAAATTATTTTTTCAAAAACAGAGATAAAAAAAAAAATATGTATTTCAATATTCTCAATTTCTCACCCTTTCTGCATTAGTTTGGGATAGTTTTTGCTTTTCGTAGAAGAACTTCTTCAAAGAAAACATATTGGATCAGTCTCCTCTAAAACGTTTTCAAACTTACGAAACAACTATACAAAATGATCCATATAGGTCTAAAAACAACATTTACTCTCATAAGAAACTTTTAGCTTTTTTTTAAAGCCCTATCAAATGGACCCTACAAGACATTAACATGCTGACAAATTTATTTTAGCGAGTTCTGTCCAGTATAATTGAAGCCCACCAACGGACCGTACAAGACATTAATGTGCTCGCAAATTTATTTTGTCAAGTCATGTTCAGTATAATTGATGCCCACCAGAAACTAACTAAAATTCCGGCAACGCCCACAAAACCCTCAATTTGCACAAGTCAATCACCCCATAAATCAAGATTTAAACAGCAGAACATAATGTGAACATACTTGGTCTTTGCTGCTTTGAAACAACCTTAGCAGGGCAGGTTTAGTTTCTTCCAGAGGGAACAAAACCCCATCAATTCCCTGTACAGAAATTCTTTTGTATGATATCAAGACCAAATAAATATGCAGAGGCTTCTCCTTGTCCAAATTTCACTGATACATCAGTCTCTTCAGCCACCACTTTGTAAGGCAATCTCAGGGTATCATACCTCACCTTTCCAAATCACCTCACTGAATTGTACATATTTTATTAAGTTTGGTACTCGTGAATTAGATGATAATACATTATTTGCTCGGGTCGGGACTCGGGAGTTGGGTGCACCGGGTTCACTCAACTGATCTGTAGTTAATTTTGCCATGACTTCATCATTTGGTGCCAAAACTGTAAGCACATAGCCTTCTGATATTAATCTTCCCATTTCAGAAGCTAAGGATGTAAGATTGACGAGAATATCAGCCATTTCGTTATAGCCACCCGAATGGAGGAGAGTCTGGATGAAGTCCGTCGAAATGATGGTGGTGCTCACCTGGACCTGGAGCAGGTGCCGATTTAGAGATGGACAGGGAGCCATTGCATCGAAAATGGGCAAAACCGGAGCCTCGCCAACTTCTGGTGCTTCCTCAGGTAGTACTGCGGGAATTGACCTCGCCTGGTATTGGAATCTTGTTGCACAGATTTGGGAACCAACAATCTTTCAATGCCGTGGATGATGCCACCGGGGCGAATAATATCATCTGCTTTAATAATTCTCGCCTTGCCCACAAGTTTATCTCTTTGACTTGAATTTTTTCATCAAATGCATCACGGCAAATACTGGTATGATGGATAGCTTGTTCACCTCCACAGGCCAATGCTTGGACTCAATGCGAGTTGGAATCATATGGAAAAGCAGCAGATTTTGAAGGGATTTCAGATTCCTCGGCTCAAGCAAATATCGCTTAAACTCCACATCCAAATCTCGTTCCAATGCCTCATTTCTCGGCGCAAAGATTGTAATATTATTCTTCGACACAGCTCCTTCAAGAGTAACAGAAGCGCCTTTTCAGTTTTCAACCAGTTAAGAGAGCAGTGTGTAATGAGAATCAACAAGGGCTACAAGAACCGAGTTTGAGTTTATCTGGTCCGCTGTTCCATTTTCTTGCAATGCAGAACTTGTGAGGGGTGAGAAAACTGAAGATTGTGAAGAATCCACAGATCTGAAAATCCATGGCGCTTGATAATTTACAGTTTAGAAGTTTGGTATTTCAGAGCACTTGGTTTGCTCAAGAATGTGTTAGTTTCCCGTGGCATGGTTCTGATACCCAAGTAAAGACTAATATGGAATTGAGTCGTGAATCCAACATTCGCTCAAGTCCCATCTACATTTGACAGTGTCTCAAGAGCTGTGTTCATCCGAGTACACAATTCATTACTCTATGGCATATGCGGCATGTCGCTTACATTAGTTTCGAGTTATTGCTGTCTTGTCAAGACTTCTGACTGGTTAGCAACTTGACACTGCGTGAAAATGTTTGTTGTATTATTAAAGTACATAAAGCATACTGTGGAACTACTTTCTTTCCTTTCCTTTCCCCAATTAATTTCGGACATTTTCATCTTTGGAAGGTAATTGAGTTCACTGCAAGCTAAAACCATTTAGATCAACTATAAGGTTGACATGTCTACATGTCGAGGTGGAAGACGACCTGGACCTTACTTGGCTTTGCTCCATATACTCGAAATTTTATAGCTTAGATCTTTCGGAAAATTTGAGATGAAAACTTGCAATCAATCACCAAAATCTAAACATACTCTCAACATCCCAACAATAAAGAGAAGTTCTGTTTCCAGGGATAAATTTAAAGAACAGAGCTATTCTTCTTGTCAGTGTGTTGCCTCGAAAATTATAAACATTCAGCAAACACCTCTTTTGATTTTGAATATGCTGAAATCTATTTTTTCAGTAGCAACGAATTTACAAGCAGATGCAAATAATATAAATTATTGTAGCTCGGCCTTCCTTCGAAAAGATGCCAGGTCTCTCATCCTCAGAATGTCATCTTCGGAGAAAGGAACCTGAAAATGAAAACCAAATTCTTGTAAAAACTTAAATATGCGACGATAAGGATTTCAGAAAAGCAATCCAATCTTCGTGAAAGACTCAGTCTCAGTAATTCATTTATCAACTTCCCCATTAAATACCACAAGCAAAAGCATTCAGAAACTCAAACAAAATAAGCACAAGTGGACTTGAGAAACACAGAAGGAATCGAAGTTTCTATTATATTCACTCATGTTCTTGGAAACACTCCTCGTGCAATGCTACTAGTGGTAAAGAACCAGAATATGTGTAGTGGAAAAATTGAACTGATTTAAACAGTTTCAAATGCAAGAATCACGTGAGAGTCACTACATAAATAAATACAGAATGTAGACCTCCCGATGCTACTTCAAGAGAGAACTGTTTGATTGATTTAGCCTTCCTGACAATCAACTGGTGCACAGCTTTTCCACTATCATACTATGGTTTTGTTTCTCTATTATACGGTGGTGGGTCTATTTCCTATCATTTTTATTTTCTTGATCACCTATTTCCTATAGTTTCATGCCAAATTGATTCATGACTTTTTGTATCATAGCACATAAAAATATACTTTTAGTATGTTATGAACCAAAATCTCTTGCCATAAAAGTGAGCGAATTCCCAAGATCTGAGCTATGTCATCTCCTTAATGGCAATGTGGCTACAATATAATACTACAAAATAGTCTTCCTACTTGCATAAAGATCAACATGTCTCTTGACCACTTAAGCAACTTGAATAACTCACCTNCTAATTACCAAGATCTGAGCTATTTCAACCCCCTAATGGCAATGTGACTACCATCTAGCCCTAGAAAATATCTTCCTACTTGCATAAAGATCAACATGTCTCTTGACCACTTAAGCAACTTGAATAACTCACCTCCAAAGATGAAATGCTGAGGATTGAGGAAGGATTCATCTTAGGTCATAAAACTTAATGTCAAATTGAACTTGTGGCAAAGGCAGAAGAATTATTGTTATTCAATGGTGCTTCATTATGTGTCCCCATATCATCATGGTTGCTTCGCACTGTGACAGAAGAATCCACTGAGCTGTTTGCTAGCGGAATGCGACCAGCTCTATTATTATCTCTAATTTCAAGGTGTTCCATCATGCGGGATACAGTAGCAATTCCAGCATTCACCTCCCTCCTAACCTCAGAACTGATATCCACCATCGACGAGTTTCGAGAAAACAGCTTCTCCTTCAATTCTCTTGTACTCTTTGTAATCGACTCTTTGTATCTTGGATACATTAATCATATCTCAACACAGTTTAGACTCGAGAAGACAATGGGAATATCAAAAGCTTGTACATAAAATAAGAACCTGAAAGAATGATTTTACTCATACTTCATCGATATTGCATTGAATCGAGATTTCCAAGTGTCTGAAAATGACTGCATCTCTGATGGTCCAGCTCTGTCTTGATTTGATAGGGAAGATTGACTTGTATAGCTTCTTAAATGGACAAAAAAGTCACACTACAGAGTTAATAGGGGGAAAGAGATGATGCATAGATCAAGTATTAATTTACTATAACTCTATGATACTCCTGGATCATACTAAAACATGGATTAAAAGTTCATTTTGGGACAGGAAGTTAAGCCTACCCATTATCATTAGGCGTTCCTTGACCAGTTGGCATGATAGATCGAGATGATGAAGCTGAAAGTCGATTTCTTTGAACAGATGATGGCATAAGTAGTGGCTGTTCATCCCCGATAGATGTAAGCTGGAGCGATGGATTAGTTAAAGTTGCTGGATCTGGTACAGATTGCCCTCTACCAGGAGTCAGGGAAGCTGAAACAGGAGCTGCAGAAGATGAATTATGCTGAGTTGAGAACACAACAAACTGCTGACGGCCTTGCCCAGATGAGCGACTCCTTGAGTTTTCCCTCCGAGCTAAGTGATGATGACCCCTTCCCATTGCAGCAGCAGCAGTCAACTGCTGGATAATGCGGTCCTGAAGTTCAGAATTATTCACCTCCACAGGCAACTGCATTTACGAAGGAGTTTAAAGACGCAATAATGTAAACTTGTTCATAACCATGTGAGATACGAAGAAAAATTAATAGTTCAGATAGTCAACGAACATGCTGCAATTCAAACTCCCCAAGAGTGGGATGATGAAATATTGTGGCATCTCTTGATGGTGTTAACCTAAAACTTCTCTCCCACTCTACCGCCTCGAGCAATTCTTGACTGCCATGACATTGAAACATAAAGTCCCTTAAAGTGGGTACAAATAATGATGATGTTGAAAATAAGGAGCAGCCAGAAACTAAAATGAGAAGGCAAACAACAGAAACGAACCTGGCAGGATCTTTCAGTCCAAGTGGTTGCCAACACATTGGACAATTAGAGCTTCTTTGACACCTGTTTATTTCAAAAAGAAAGTAAAATATTTCCTCATTTCTTTTCCTCACTAGGTTCTAACCATTGCAAACAGAAAATTTGAGAGTCCTGTATGGATTGAATTTCCTGCTAATCCTGAGATGCTTACATATCTACTCAAGAAAGTGGCTTAGAATAATCAATGATTTTGCAGAATGAGATCTAAATGGTAGTTTCACAAAATTGCACCATAAGTAAGTTTTCTCTTTCGCCTAGGTGGAGAGGAGGGAGACTCATTCAACAGTCTCGGACAGAAGGGAAGGAACGGAGCTTCTTTCCTTTTAACTCAATTTGGTAAGTAAACTATTAGAGCATTTCCAAGAGACTCTTTAAATTAACATTTTAATTTAGAAAATGAGGATAGCTCTCTTTATAATTAAATGCATTCAAAGTATTTCAATTTCCAAAGGAAAATAATTATTATTTAGAGGAAAGCTAGTGAAAATAAAAGATTGAAAAAACAATAATTATTTTTTGGTAGTAGTAAAATTAATTGTTAAATATAAAGAGCCTGTTGGAGAACTTAAAAATTTCTCTCCAGATTCACGATGCTCTTTAAATTGTAGAATATACTTTTTCGCCTTTATATTTTACCTAAGAAAGTTGAGTGTGCCAAGTCATCAGAAAAGTTCATGCACACACACTTAATTGCTTAAGTACAAATCAACTTCTTCGAGCTCCTGAAGCAATATTGCACTTTATTTCTAAATGCCATTCGAATGACAAATGGTGTTCAACTTTATCAATCACTGTATTCCAAATGACAATCAAGGTATAACATCAACACTGCTACAGGATCAATGACAGGGTCTTTTACAAGGGCACACGTGTCATTATTTCATTGAACAGTTAGAAAAAATTCATACAAGTGCTGCCAACGTAGAATCGTCAAAGTCCCTGTTATTTAACGCTGTGCAAGCAGCATTATTGAACATTTAATTGCTAATCATGAGATGGGCAAGCCAACAACAGGTTTATGGAGTCTTACTCCAGTGAAGTAAATTGATCACTGGAAACTGCCGTACTGATGCCAAGACTCAAAATCATTTGAAGAAACAGACATGATAAATTGATAAGATATAAGCTTCCAACAGTATACATGAAGCCGAAGCCCCTAGGTCTTAGTAATTGTTGTTTAAGATTCCTCCACTATCCTCTCTCCAATAATGTTACATGTACATCATCTTTTATATAATTATTTATATTGTGTCACGTGGCAACACACAATTAGATGAATTATTCTACTTGTACCGAAAAGTTTGACAACTTTGTCCCCCCCCAACCAATAGGGGGCCGCCATGTGGCGTTTTGTCAAAAAAATTGTCGACATTTTTGGTACAAGTAGCATGGTTGCAATTAGATAGTTTAAAAAATATATATATATTCTCACCCACAATTTTTAGAGAACAAATGGAATGTCAAAGACAATATAAGCCATTGAATGTACGTATAGCATTATTCGTCCTCTCTCAGACACCTACTTTAGCTAAAACAACAGTGGCCAACCCTAATTGTGTGGTATTCAGTTTACACCTTGAGAACATGAGACCCACCCCTAAACTTGTAGCTTCTGGTTATGTTGGGGCACAAGATATCAACTTTATTGTGGTAAAAGCAATATATGAACCGGATGATAATCCTAGGGACATGGAAAATATAAAAGGAAAAGGAAAAAAATGAAAAAAAAGAAGTTGTGAACCATTCGAGAATGCACTGAAGATGGAACTCGTGCTTGCAACTGGTCATCTGCATGACACAATTCAAATGTTCAGTTCAATTACAAGTATAAGACCAAACAAAACATGGTAATTGCAAAAGGAAATGCATTATCGTATACCGTGGAAGGATCACTTTCACTGAAGGCCTCAAGGCAGATGCTGCAAGCATCATCACAGGCTTCTTGAATTNTTCAAATGTTCAGTTCAATTACAAGCATAAGACCAAACAAAACATGGTAATTGCAAAAGGAAATGCATTATCGTATACCGTGGAAGGATCACTTTCACTGAAGGCCTCAAGGCAGATGCTGCAAGCATCATCACAGGCTTCTTGAATTCCACCCTCTACAAAAGCCGCAGCTGATGCCGCATGATTCTCTACCTTCTTAACCTCTTCTGCTCCTGGAACCTATAAAGTGCAAAACAATCACAAGAAAAAGAGAAAACTTTAGTTTTACATAAGTACATCAACTGTAATTTTGGCCTATTTAATTTCTACGTGCATAAAATGATATAAGCCCAAAAGTTAAATGAAATATGTATCAGGTAACCGGGAAACAGAATTCTCGACCTTCTCAGAGAGAGAGAGAGCAGAGGGAACCTTCAAATCAAAAATAGCATAATGAAATATCGGAGAAAAAAAAAAACTAAAATCACCCGTAAGAAATTGCATCTCTTTCATTGAAATTAAATTTGATTCCATTAAAGAAAAACGATTAAAAAAAATATCTTTCAATGATGAAATTGATCGAATTAATTCTCATTCACAGCATTGGCAATATAATTTCCTGAACAAAACATAAAATTCTATTCAAAATATCAGGTCAGAAATTCTTTTCATAAAGATCCATACAAAAAAAATGGAGCTCCTAAAAATTTATTGCGTGAATTAGCTTAAATCATATCAATTTACCTCCATGGGATATAGAAAGACGTTCCAGGAAAAAAAAAATATAGAAATGGATCAAGAATTGGGAAAAACTCCCATTAATTTCCACAAGTTGAGCTGTAAATTTCCTCTAACTTTAACGAGAAGAAAAGAATAAATATTCTAATGTCCCATTCACGAAACCCTATAATTTAGAATGAAAAAGCATAAAAGCAGAGAGGGGAAATTCTCCGGCTTTATTTTACGATATTTTTTTTATTTTTTTTTTTTTTTGGTACCCAGGTATTCCAACTTAGTCAGACTAATT
>CAIGRR010401938.1:0-15164 GCA_903798365.1 Fraxinus sp. 1973-6204
AACTCTAAAAGATTCTTCAACCGATTGCTTTATTTCATTACTTCCACTTTCATCAAATTATTTTTTTCTTCGAATTATATGTTTTTCTCGAAATACAGCTTCAATTTCCATTTCGTTTGCCTTCTTTGTCGCTTCAGCCATGACAATAACAAATTCAGTTTCTCTATATTCTTCAAGAAATGAAACAAACCCTTGCAAGAGGTCGATAGCATGATCAATATCCATATTTTTGGTTTGAAGAAATTTACTCACAATATTGACTGCATGCAACAACGTGTACTAGATAATCAATGCAAGCAAGAATTCAAAACTCTGAAGTTCATTTGTTGCTAATGACGCGGCTTCAGCCCTTACGTTAGCCTCTTCGTTACTTTCTGCCAAATCAAGTAACGCATCTCTTATTTGTGCAGTTTGCTGCATTATAGGCTTAACACTTTNTTCTTCAAGAAATGAAACAAACCCTTGCAAGAGGTCGATAGCATGATCAATATCCATATTTTTGGTTTGAAGAAATTTACTCACAATATTGACTGCATGCAACAACGTGTACTAGATAATCAATGCAAGCAAGAATTCAAATCTCTGAAGTTCATTTGTTGCTAACGACTCGGCTTCACTCCTTACTTTAGATTCTTCGTTACTTTCTGCCAAATCCAGTAACGCATCTCTTATTTGTACAGTTTGCTCAATTATAGGCTTCACAATGTCAACATGACTCTCCCAACGTGTGACAATGGCTTCACTGTCAAGCCTTGTAAATTATCTTTGAAAATTCTCCATCATTTGATAGAAGCGGAGAACAATGTGTAGATGCATTTTATCACTCTAAAAAAGGATACACCTTTAGAACAACAATTCACCATATCGCACAATGCTAGATTTAGACTATGAGTGCCACATAGAGTATAGAAAGCCCGGGGATTCACTTCAAGGACTCTTCTTTGCACACCTCTTTGCTTCCTGCTCATGTTAGATTCGTTGTCATACCCTTGCCCTCTTATTTCATCAACATCAAGATTAAGTTTGGTCAAAACCTGTTGAAGCTCGGTTGCAAGTCCAAGTCCTGTTGTGTCATCTACTTTAAAAAATTCAAGCCAATATTCTTCGACTGTAGGTAAGTTTGTCGAATCGTCAACACATCGTATTACTAAAGACATTTGCTCCTTGTTACTAGCATCTGGAGTACAATCAAGTATAATCGCGAAATATTTTGCATGCTGAACTTTCTTCACAATTGAACTTCTCACCTCATTTTCCAACAACTATATCAACTCATTTTGAATTGTTTTGCAAAGATATGTATACTGAATCTCGCGTGCTTTAGCCCGCCAAACGTGATCTTGCATTATTGGATCAAACTCACTAACTATTTCCACCATTTGTAAAAATAGGCCATTGTTCTCAACATGTAGCCTCTCATCATCCCCTCGAAATGGCAAGCTGCTTCTGGCGACTCTTTTCACGATAGCGATTATCCTCGTTAATACATTTCTCCAATGTTCTCTTTCTGCTTCTATCACCAATTGAACACTTTTGTCTATTGTAGTTTTCAACTGAATCCTATTTTTCAATTCAATCTAACTAGTCATACAACGTTAATGCTCCTCATTCCCTTCATGACTTTTAATAGACTGATGCAAATTATTCCAATATCTAAATCCATCATTACCCAGTTGGCCAATTCGGTGACATTTTTTAGTGTTTTAAACAACTTGCAACAAAAGCAGAAGATCTTGTCCATAGATACTGAATACACTAGCCATCTTGTATCAATTGTTTGCCAATTTGGTAGTAATCGTTTATATTGTGAAGAATCGAAATGCCTCTTTGCACTATCTTTGGGAAACACGATGCCATCAACTCTTTTCGGACCCATTTCAACTAAAAAATCTCTCGTTCTCTGATCAATGTTTTTCCAATTTCCAGAATCATCCAAATTCAAATAAAAGGAGCCCTCTTATTCCTTACCATCCACTTCATTCATATTCAAAGAAAAGAAGCCCTCTTCTTCCTTATCATCCACTTCATTCACATAAACATGTTTCATCACTTCTTTATCCTTATCATCTACTTCATTAACACAAGAAGATTTCATCACTTCTTTATCCTTCTTATCTACTTCATTAACACAAGAACGTTTCATCACTTCTTTATCCTCATCCTCATTCAACTCATTCACATTGCTGCTTTTAAAGTACTTGTCCATATCTCCGGCTTGACTTTGAGTCAACGAAAGTTCATTTCGTTTCCTTTTTCTCTTCATAGCTCCAGACTCATATTTAGGAGGCTTCATGTATGCGTATATATCTAATACCCAATAATTAGCCTAAAAGATAATTACAAAATATCTCAATCATCTCACAATTAAAGTATTCAATACAGTGACTACGTGCGCCTGTGCAATTGATCCTACACGCTACAATGAACATTCATACAAGTCGACTAGACCACAATTATATAAGCCAACAAGGCTTCAAACATTTTCAATATCAAATTAGAGTAAGTCATTGCTTACTTGAGAAGTAGAAAATCGACAAAAGTTGTGGAATCACGCCCTATTCCAGCGTTGCATCTCAGTTCTCACAAGTCTGAAATTGAATCATTCACAGATAAACAACTTCAATTTGGAATATTATATTACAATAAAGAAATTCTATCATTCACAACAATCAGAGATACAGAATGACAGAATCTTAGACCTAAGTGTTGANAATCGACGAAAATTGTGAAATCACGACTATTCTAGCATTGCATCTTAGTTCTCACAAGCCTGAAATTGAATTATTTACAAATAAACAACATATTCACACTCATTCACAGATAAGGAAAGCTATTATATTATAGTCAGATTCACAACAATCATATTCACAATCATTCATAGATAAACAACACATGGAAATTGGAATATTATATTACAATCAAGAAATTCTATCATGCACAACAATCAGAATGGAAAAATCTAATACCTAAGTGTTGAAATTGAATCATTCACAAATCACAACAAATCCAATCAGTATTCAGAACTCAGAAGTGAAGAATCGAAATGTCCATATAAATATAATAGCTCTTTTTTTTTTTTTTTTACAGAATACAGACAATGAGACAAAAGCCACAAAACGAGCTACTTAGCTACGCGGCCCACTTACCAGCAAAACTCCATAAGACGCCAGTCGCAGATGGCAGACCCAGACTAGCAGTAGGAAGCAGTCAACCATCGACGGCTGATGGCCTTGAAGCACGAATCGCAATCGCGGGCAGACAAACGGCGCGGTTAGAAACTTAGAAAGTGTGTAGTAGTGTAGGGATTAGGGAAAGCCGGAACTCAAAAGGGAAATGAATGAAGAAGAAGAGTGGGAGACTGTAATGGAAAATACCACTCCGGCGTTGACGTCGGCTTGAAGAACGGTTGGATTGGTGGTGGTGGATTCTTGGAGAGTTGAATGAATTTTTTAGACTTGAGAACGGGAAGGAGACGGAAGTCGTTGTGAATCTGTGATGTTTAGCAGTTTAGGTTACTAAAAAAATAAAATAAAAATCAATTGGGCCAAAATTGAGAGGCCTTCCAATGTTGGGCTAGGCTTGATAAAAAAAGGTAGGCCAAAAAATAAGGCCCCCTCCACTTTTGGGCTTAAGGCGCGGGCCTCATTTGTCTCGCTTCAATCTGAAAGCGGGATGTGGAAGGATCAGATTGGAGTGAGGCCCCTGCTTAGTTTATCGCCTCGTTTTATTTTTACTTTTATTTTTTAATATATTTAGTTAGTGAATTTTTTTTTTTTCAATTTGTTAAGAACAAATCACGTTCTCTTAAAAAATGATGATAAATTTTATATTTTATTTGATAAAAAAATTTATATTTGAAATTAACTTTACATAAGACGGGTAGTTGGGCGGGGATCATGTTTTATGTACCTATCTCATACCCGCTTCGAGACAACGATCATCATCCCGCCCCATCCCGTTTACCCGATTAAGTGGGTAATCTCGGCCACATTCGGGGCAAGTCTTGTGAGTATCGAGTTGAATGAGTTTTTTGCCATCCCTACAAACCTTTTTATCAATGCCTATTCCTTTTGGTTTATTCTCGTTCAATATCAAATTTTCTCTTAAAATAATCAATAAACGCACCAAATTAAGTACCTAGCTTATACAGTAACTCCCAAATGTCATTTTTGATGGTCAAGATATTGTCCTGGATCAATAGTAGAATACCTCTATAAACATTTAATTTCCGATATACTCCATACCTATTGAAAATCGCAGAAAAAACCCCATGTTTCAAACATTTTGTACGAAAAACACAATTGCTGTCAGTATCCGTCGGTGTGTCGTTAAAACGCAGGGAAAATGGAAAAATAAGTAAGGAAAAATGCATCAATTTATATTTTAATTTTTAATAACACCAACCTAACACGAAAAGGGTGTCCCTCATTTCATTACCTGACACCATTTCATTTCTTGCGCATGTAGCTGCAACATTGGACTCTTAGCTCTGATGGACTCCCGTCTATGTAGATACGAAATGGAGATTGAGCAGAAGACTTTATGGACGGCAGTGAACCCGGGAAGAAGGTTCTTTACATGCAAACGACGGTTGATAATGGAAATTCGAATACAATTTTTGAACCAATTTTTTATTGAGTATGTTCAAGATCTGATATATTTTTTTAAATTTTATACAGCAAAATGGAGGTTGTGGGTATTTTAGTGGTTTAATCTACATATGTGCAGTAAATCTGTGGAGATCATACCTAGGCTATTGAGATTCAGGAACGCACTCGAACAACCATTGTTGGAACTGCAGAGATATAGCATTGATTTTAGATTTAGGTTTCGGGTTTTTGTGTGGGTGTATAGTGATGTGGGTTTTTGGTGGAAAATAATGCTTCGATCGCCTTATAGATGTGTGTACTAAATGGATGTTAGTGAATGTTGTGCTTTTGTATTCAAGTTCTGTAAGTTAGATGTTCAATGTGATGTTCCAATTTTATCCTCTATTTCATCTCTTCTTGCTTGGTTGTTCATTGGTAATGATTGCGTGGCACATCTAGTTATCTGAATTAACTGCGAAAACCCCCAACACATTGAATATGTTTCACAATACAACCCTAACGATGTATAACAATGTGATATACAACCATATATTATCCTAAACCTGAGACATGTAAACCCTATTTTCTATGTGCTTTTACACGAAATCAATTCTAGACTGAAGAAAATTGTAAATTACAACCTAATAATCCCCAATCCCAATTCAATATTACCCACACCAATAGCGGGACATCCACACACCAAAGAATTGATCGTACAATGTGGGTTAGCAACCGGAATCCTCTCAACCTTCGTGTCTCTTCATCTTGGACAAAACCCCCCCTCTTCGTGTTGGGTGGTGTTAATAAAGATGAAACTATAAATGACGCATTTACTCTTACTTATTTATCCCTTTTCCCATTTTTTCGTGGAATTTAACGGCACACTAGATGGATGCTAACGACATGGGTTATTATGCCATTAATCATATTGTCCTCGAATAGACCAAAATAGAAACTTAATTAGACTGTAAATAAATTAACTCAACTCGAGCTCTTTTGCAATTTTGCTAACTCGACTCACAAGTCAACTCGTACGAGTCAATAGCAGCTCACATGTTTATTTTGCTACTCGATTCGCGCGAGCGACTCGCTCCACTTAAAAGTCCTAGTTTTAGTATGCATAGAGCTAGCTCAACTAAGGCAGTTGCATGAGACTCTACATTTAGGAACATGTTTGAGCCCCATTTTTTTTCCTTAAGAATACATTTTGAAATAGTAGATTGATGGAAAATGTGCGGTTGAAAATAAGGAAAAATTTTGGATTTGCGTATAATATTATTTTATTAAAGAATGTGAGGTTGAAAAGAAGAGAGAGAAAAATGTATTTTACAAATAATGGGGATCAAATAAGGGCTAGGTAATGCCCCTAAATTTTAGAAATATTTTCATTTCAAATAGTATTTCCAATTTCTTACACTTTTTTTCATGAATTTCGAACAATCTAGTCAAACTAAAAAACGTTGATGAATGTCGATTACATTTAAAAAACTCTATTAAATTTTGCACCTTACATCATGTTTGATATAGATTAAAATTTGTTTTTAGTAGATTTTGATAAAAACTGAGAAAATATGTAGTTGAAAAGTTATAGATCTCATGAAATGCGTGATTAAAACTAATTATTGACTTCAAATTTTAATTTAAATTAAATAGGGGCTTAATGTGAGTTTTTTAAAATACATTTGGACTCTAGCCTTCTTTACCAACCTACTTGATTGACATGGATAACATTTTAATAAAAGAGCACTACACTCATAAATGAATTAATCTACTTGTACACTCTTTGTGTACATTTTGGATGACATTTCAATGTGTTAAAATTGAGATCATTAATTGTTTTAAGTGTTGGACAAATTAATAGCAGAATGGCGTGCCATGCGATGGAATGCAAACCAGAATGTCAATCATAATGCAAGTATAGAAAAAATGCTCATAAATTTCCATATTTCATAAAATTTGTGGTGAAAAGTAAATTTTATTTTTGCTATAAGATAGACTAGTTAAACATCTCTTTGAGTATAATATATAAACAATTTAATTTATAAATAGCTAAAAGTGAGTGATGAATAAAAGTATAACTCTAAGAGACTCTCCAAATATTTTTTTTCAGATAATCAATGTTTAAAAATGAGTTACAACAAACTCTATTTCAACTTTATAAAATAAAGAGTGGGTTGGAGAGCCAAACTCACTTATTATTCATAAGAGTGCTGCAGCTTGTACAGAAAGAATTCAACTGAAATGCACCAGAATAGACACACATGGGGTGGGTGTTTTTTTTCATTATTTTACTCACATGAGGCCCATCCCATGTGAGTTTTCTGGCAAAATTCTGGTTTAATTTATTCCGTACAAATGAATTAAACCTATTCATAATGTGTAATGATTGTATTTAATAAATCACATCTTTCAATACTCTACTTCTTAAACTATTATTCAAATCACATTTAAATTAATTGGTCAATCGACGTATAAAAAATTATGTTAAATAAAATATGAAAAGAAACCAATAAATATTTCTTGAGAAAAGAAAAAAAAAAAAACCAAAATAGAGGGCTTGTTGGAGTACATAAGAATTTGGAAGAATTGCAATCACCGTACAAAACTTTTCATTTAGTAGCTGACTTGACTCAGATTTTTCATTTGTGTCACTCACGATGTCAAACCTTTCAAAAATTCTCGCTTGGAGTCCAAATTGATGATTTTCGTTAGTTCCTCTGTACTTGACTAAAAGTCAATGTCATGACTAAATGTTGATTAATTTTTAAAGGTTAAAATGCAAATTTATATTTGACTTTTTTAAGTTTAAGGGTAATTATATTAACACCACACTTTTTATTTTTTGCACTACATTTTAATTGCATTTATGATTTTTAATATTTGTTCATTATAATACTTATAACTCTAACGATTTTTCATATCATTTTTATCCTCAAACTTTTTATTAATTAACACATTTTGTATTTAATAAAAGTTTTATGTCAAAAAATTCATTGAAATGGCGTAAAATAACCTATTTTTTCATCATATTTTAAAAAAATAAATCAATAAAAAGAGCAATTTTTTTTTTCTCGTTTAAAGCATGAAAATAAAATATTTTGATATAAGTCATCATCAAGGACAAGACACACTGATTAATGAAAGGTTGAATATAAAAATTCGATGAAAAAAGTTAAATAAATAATTGATACGATGAGCAAAGATTGAGAAATTGTAATTAAAATGTGGTGTATCAAATAAAAATCACGGTGACAATATAATTATCCTAAATTTAAAGATACTTTCTATAATATATAAAATGATTTTGATAAATAAAAAGTCTCTTGAAAATACTCTAATATTTACTCCCTCCGTCCCATTTAAATAGGCTTACTTTCTTTATTTTCTTGTCCCAACTATATAGTCTTGTTTCTTTCTTAATAATGTTTTGTTTTGTTTGTTTACTTATATACCCTTATTTCTTTACTACTTTCAATAATTTTCTACTAGTTATTGATAACTAAATGAGTAAACAAGGAAAGTTTTTGGCAAAAATTGTTTTTTCAATAACATTAAATGTTGACACCCGACCTCCGAGATCGATTAGTTCGGATTATTATATGTGATGAGCATGTGCTGTGTGAGTTCGGTGAAGTAAGGTCAACTCGGCTATAGTTTGGCTTGCACAAGAAGTTCATATAGTTTATAGAGGTTAAATGAAACATAATGATTGAAGATCACTGATAAAACATACAGTCCACCAATTAGCGAAATGTACATGAAAAAGTCTTACATCAGCACCCACATAATCCTCCAATCAAGCACTTTAGCTTCCTCCCCTAACTAATTCATTAATTACCGGGAACCACATGCAAGTTTAACTCATAATGACCTAACAAACCGAGCTCGACAGCCAATCTAATTACACCAACAAGTGTACTTCTTCAGTTCGAAATTGTAGTTGACAAGACATGAAGTACATGATGCATGTGTATTTCCTCCTATAAAAGGAGGAAAAAGCAAAAAAGGAGAACAAGAACACGAGGGCCACGAAGATTTAAAACTCTCTTATATTTCTCATATTTTAGACATCTCATTTGATAAGGAAAGGGAACTATTGTATTACCATTTGTAATCCTTTGATTATACATTAACCAAATTCGTGCCTATCCTCTAAGTTGGCTTGAAATTTATCTATTTATTTTTTAACATCAACAGTTGGCACTAGAAGGAGGGCCCCAACTTGAAAAAATAGCTTTATCTCTCCATCAAACCCACGAAGTAACAATATCAAGGACAAGTTTTCGGCATTTAAAAATCATTCTCATACTCGTCCCGAAGATCAGTAATCCACGAAATGCTAAAATGAGACGAGGTCAAAACGAAACTATTGACCCTCAAATGGTGGCTATGAAGGAAGCCATTGAAAGATTGATAAACATTGTTAGTAAACTGGAGCAAAACCAAGTTCGTAATCCACCACAAGACACCGAGGTGGAATCTCCTCACAGAGAAAGAACCAGATGACTTCCCACCAGAAGGACTCTCCAGTTCTCAGGCGAGAATTCCCCAAAAGCTAGACTGAAGAAGTCAAGAGTTCTCTTATGACGGTAAAAACCAACTGCCGGAGAACAAATAGTGTATTTAATAGATTGGGTTCTCAACACTCTTTATCACCCACAAGTAGGTAGGACGAGGCCCGTACTAACCACCCTATAGAACGACCAGAGCCTAAGATGAGTGCCATGAGGAAACGCATAGCTAATTTGGAAGCTAGAAACAAAGGAAGCACGGAAGAATACCTTACAAAACACTACTCTCCCTTCGCTGAGGACATCATGACAGAACCCCTACCTGAAAAGTTGAAAATGCCACAACTGACCGGTACGAAGGGGAAGGAGATCCCCTGAGTCATTTGGATAAATACGCTTCCTGGATGGAACTGCAAGGAGCAGAAGATGCCATAATGTGTCGTGCTTTCCCTCTAACTTTGGGAGACAAAGCCCAAAGGTGGTTCAGAAGATTACACTAAAGATCCATAAAAAATTGGAATGATCTTGCTACAGCGTTTCTCTCCTATTTTATTGGTTCGAAACGAGAACCACACCAAAGGAGCGGTTGGTAAGCATCAAACAAGGAAAACCTGAATCACTGAAAAATTACCTGAGCAGATTCAACAAACAATTCATGGAAGTAGAAAAAATTTCTGACGATGCTGAGCTCATGGCAGTCCTTTCAGGATTAAGACCAAGGAAAAGATTCTCGTGGTCTGTCCATGAGGATGGACCTCAGACATACCATGAATTTTTGGGCCAAGCTGAGAAGTATATAAGTGTGGAGGAAACCATATCCAACTAGGAGGATTTTAAGCAAAATCCACAGTCCCCACAACGAGGAAAAGGAAAACAAATAGACAAAGACTCTGGTCGTGAGAAAAGAAGAGATAGAAGGGATAAAGGTCGCTCGAGACCGTATCCCGACATATTTCGTGAATACCACCTATTGAATGCTACTCTGGAAGAAGTCTTCCTGCAAGTTGACGAGAAATAAGCATTTCACCGACCTCCACCTCAGAGAAAGGAGTTGACTGGGAAAAGTTAGGGAAAGTACTGCCGTTATCACATAACGACGGGACATAACACCGATAACTACAGAAACTTGAAAGAAGAGGTGGAATCACTCATCCGGCGAGGTCACTTGCAGGAGTTTGTGGCTAAACCTAGAGAAGCAAATCCAACTAGAACCCAACAACATAATCAACAAGAAATGCCCCAGTAAGTTCGGGTCGGACCCCAAACTCAGGACCTACAACATTGAGCTGAGATCCAGACCTTGATAAGCGACAATCAATGCCTTGAAGGGTCATGAAGAGCCAAGCGTAGGTTGGCACGTAATGCTCGTATCTGGAAAAACCATATTGCGATATATCAAGAATGGGAGGTCAACACAGCGTTATACTTGGAATGGTTCAGATTTTAAAAAAAAAGAAGATGCACACGGAGTTCTACAGGATCAAAGTGATGCACTGGTCATAGCCATGACCGTTGCAGGAGTATATGTACATCGGACCCTGGTAGACAATGGGAACTCGGTCAATGTGCTGTAATCCCAAACTTTGGAATAAATGGGGATACATGAACGCTATCTTCAACCATATTTCATAAGGTTGCAAGGGTTCTCAGAGACCTTATCGAAGTTCGAGGACAAATTGTGTTAAGCGTGGAGTTAGGTGAACTCCCTTGCCAGAGAAGGATCTTAGCCGACTTCATTGTCGTATATCTTCCTTCAAATTATAATACCATAATGAGAAGGCCCATACTGCACGAGTTGCAAGCTGCGAACTCAATATATCATTATTGTATTAAATTCTCAACTCCAAACGGACCAGGCATGATACACAAGAACCAGGTCGAGGCAAGGGCTTATAATGTCGACCTACATAGTCCTTGGATCCAAATGTTGAAAAGCCAACAACACTAACGGACATGGGAATCGAGGTTTACAAGACCCATTGTAGCCGATCTATCTGAGATCGGTATTACTGAAAAACATCGCAAGAAGGCAACTGACAATCAGCTCTTGTTCGAAGAAAATGAAGCAGATCCAAATCCTTATCTTGAGTCTTAGTAGTCTCCGTGCCTATATTCGGAGTCAATATTCCCAAAGTTTTAGTTGACAGAGGAAACTCTCTCAACATACTGTACACCAACACCTTAGAGTGGATACAACCTTATTCGAACATGGTCCTGGGACTCAATGGTGCCCTTTCAGGAGCAAAAGGACCGATCAAGCTCCCCATTGAGGTAGGAGAATCACCGCACCGAACTAAGCTTAATGCAGAGTTTGTGGTCCTGGACTCAAAATCTCCTTATGATGCCATTATGGGACAGCCTCTACTGTTCAACCTTAGGGCAATTGTGTTAATGTACCATTACTCTCTCCAATTTCCCCCGCCTCATGGGGTAGGGCAAGTCAAGGAAAATAGGGACGTTGCTGAAAAGTGTCAAGTAAAGGTTGATCCAAAGAAGCAGGAAATTCATTATCCCACACAAGTCCACATGGTGTATACATAGGAGCCCAACCTCAATCCATTAGACTCACATCTAAGGGTAAAAGGATAGCCGCCTCTCTGAAGTTAAATCATCAACTTCCTTCTAGAAAACCTTGATGTTTTCGTCGAGGACCACTCAGACATGAAGGGGATCGATCCAAGAATTGGGCATTGATCCCTTGATGTGATCTAAGCAGCAACGATGCCGACCTCTAAACCTAGAAAGATATGAAGCTCTAAACAAAGAAGTACAGAAATTACTCCATAATGGATTTATCTGAGAGGCAAAATATCCGAAGTGGATTGCCAACCCAGTCTTGGTTAAGAAAAGTAATGGAGATTGGAGGATGTGTATCGACTTCCCTGATTTGAATAAAGCATATCCTAAGGGCAGTTTTCTACTACCAAGAATAGACCAAATGGTGGATGAACGGCATGACACGAGTTGCTCAGTTTCATGGACGCATATTCAGGGTACAAATAAATCCCTATGTTTGGACCATATCAGGAGCACACGGCCTTCGTCATTGATCGAGGTCTTTATTGCTATAAAATGATGCCATTTGGTCTCAAAAACGTTGTAGCTACTTACCAACGCTTGGTTAGTTCTATGTTTGCAAAGTAAATTGGCAAGACCATTGAGGTATACATCGATAACATGTTGGTAAAATGCACGGATGCCCAGAATCATCAACAACACCTCGCTGAAATGTTTCAAATTTTGAGAAAGTATGGAATGAAGCTGAACCCGTATAAATGTGCCTTTGGGGTAAGCTCGAGAAAATCCAAGGTTACCTGGTAAATCGTAGGGGATTGAAGCAAATCCTGAGAAAATAAGGGTCATTATTGAAATGCGCCCCCAACCAAACCCAAAGAAGTCTAGAGTTTAACAGGACGAATAGCTGCCCACAGTTGCTTCATGTCAAAATCAACAGATAAATACAAACCTTTCTTTGATGTATTGTGAGGGGGAAAAAGATTTGAATGGACATCCGAGTGCTAGCTCGCCTTTGATAAGCTAAAATTGCATTTAGCACGACCACCGGTGTTATCGAAACCAAAAGCGGAGAAGACATTGATGCTATATCTAGCAGTGTCTGAACATACAGCCAGTGCAGTATTAACCAGAAAGGAGGAAAGAGTACAACATCCTGTCTATTACGTCAGCAAAGCCTTGCATGAGGTTAAACTCCGTTATTCTCCATTAGAGAAATTAGCTTATGCAGTAATCATAGCAGCTCAGAAGTTAATACCTTACTTTTTAGAGCATCCAATCGAGGTCTTAACTAATTATCTGTTACTTTAGGAAGGATGGTTAAGTGGGTAGTAGAGCTCGGTCAATTTGACATAAGGTATAAGCCACGTACCTCCATAAAGGGTCAAGCTTTCGCCGACTTCATAGCGGATTTCAATTCTGACCCAACAGAAGAATCTTATCACCACATACCTTGGAAACTTTTTGTTGATGGGTCCTCCACTGAAGCATGAGCAGGAGCTGGAATAGTTTTGATCAATCCAAGCCACCAATTGTTCTGTGAAGCGCTGCCATTTGATTTTAGTGCTTCGAACAATGAGGCTGAATATGAGGCATTCATAGCTGGCCTAAGGATGGCGAGAGAAATAAGGGTGGACTATTTGATATCGCAGCTGGTGGTTAACCAGGTCACGAAGCTTACCAAGCGAAAGAAGAAAGGAAGAACAATTACCTTAAAGTTGTTAAGCGAGAGATGAAAAGTTTCAAAGATATGCAGATCGAATGAGTTCCTCGAACTCAAAAAGGTCATGCTGACGCTTTAGATCGATTAGCAACCAGCTAAGGGATTGAGGAATTTGATAGCATCTCAGTGAGAGGATCTGGCACCTAGCTATTAAGGAACTGGATGTAGTTTTTATGACAACCGACCTAAAATCAACATGGATGGATGAGATCGTTGCATATTTGAAAATAGGTTCATGTCCTGAAGATCCTGTTACGGTGAGAAAACTAAAAGTAAGGGCATCCAGATACGCATTAATCAACGACATCTTATATAAGCGAGGGTATTCTGTGCCCTTGCTTAGATGCTTAAGCGAAGAAGATGTACTGCATGCTCTGGAAGAGGTGCATTCATGTCGGCGGACAGTCGTTAGTTCATAAAATTATACGACAAGGATACTTTTAGCCTACCATGAAAAAAGATGCATTGGAGTTCGCTAGGAAATGCAACAGATGTCAACGATTCACCCCCAATATCATTCTTCCACCAAGATCGCTGAATTGCGTGATGACCCATGGCCCTTTTCCAAATGGGGGGTCGATCTGATTGGCCTCATGCCTACTGAAAAGGAAGGAACAAAGTTTGCAATGGTGGCAGTTGATTATTTCACTAAATGGGTGGAGGTCGAACCATTAGCTAAAATAACTGAGTATAAGACTACTGAATTCATATGGAAGTCTATCATATGTAGGTTTGGGATACCACATTCCATCGTAACGGATAACAGAAAATAGTTTGACAACGTTCGCTTCGCAAGCTTTTGTGAAAAAATCGGGATACAAAAGTACTTCTCCACGCCAAACCACCGTCAAGCTAATGGTCAAGTTGAAGCAATCAATAAGATCATCAAGCATACACTGAAAGCCAAACTTGATACTCTTAAGGGAGGATAGGCTGATGAACTCCCNAGATCATCAAGCATACACTGAAAGCCAAACTTGATACTCTTAAGGGAGGATAGGCTGATGAACTCCCCAGTGTGTTGTGGTCTTATCGCGCTACATCTAGAAACAGCACCGGAGAAACCCCTTTTCTTTAGCTTTTGGAGTGGAAGCTGTCATCCCACTTGAGATAAGAATCCCCCCTGCTCGGATAATGACATATTGTCAAAATGGGAATGAACAGGTGTTACGAGGAGAATTGGATTTGATAGAGAAAAAAAGGAATGAGGCTGATATCAGAAACGCGGTATACAAATAATGCAATGCAAGGTATTACAATAAAAAAGTTAAGAAACGAGAATTCGAGGTTGACGACCTTATATTAAGGAAAATCTTTTTAGCAACAAGAGAACTTAATTCTGGGTCCTTGGGACCTAACTGGGAAGGTCCTTACAAAGTAACTAAGGTACTACTTAGAGGGGCATATGAATTGGAAGATATGGAAGGGAGACCTCTACTGCATCCCTGGAATGTAGAACACCTTATAAAATATTACCAGTAAAATAATGGTTATGCCTTGTATCACATGTTGTTTATAATAAAAATATATGCTTCTAAAATACAAGATCGTTGGCATAGTAATCTAAGCACTGCTCATGAGCGAGCCGAGCTAAGGTGGCATGTGCTGCAACTCTTAGTGAAAATTCCTATAAGGAAATACCTAAATCCTGCTCATGAGCATGTTGAGCTAAGGTTGCATGTGCTGCAACTATTAGTGAAAATTCATATAAGGAAATACTTAGGCCCTGGTCATGAGCAGGTCGAGCTAAAGTTGCATGTGTTGCAACACTTAGTGAAAATTTCCACAAGGAAATACTTAAGCCCTGCTCATGAGCAGGCCGAGCTA
>CAIGRR010402044.1:0-11781 GCA_903798365.1 Fraxinus sp. 1973-6204
CTCTTGATCAAGAGAAATGTATTGTTAACGATACAAGTTTGGATATTCTTTTTGAGCAAATGAATATTCAAAATCAAAACAAAGAAGATCCTAAAGATGTTGAAGATCAACTTGAAGAAGAAGCAAATGTGTAACAAAATGAAAAAGAATCTTCTGATGTACAAGTGATCAATCTCAACCTAAATAATGGAGTCAAACAAAGTACTCATGGACATGCTCAATAAGTTTGAAATGAAATAGCTGAAATCAATGAATACTTCAATGAGCTTATCAATCAAATTGGACAAAGATGATCAAGGTACTTCCATAATCATAACAAAATATCAAGGTACGATTGTATCTCTCCTTTAATTAATTTCAAGTAGACTCGATATTTTATTTAATGTGTGATTACATGCTAGATTTCAACTCAATACTCAAGAATCACACCTTAGTACTGTAAAGGGAATTTTTAGATATCTTGGTGGCACTAAGACATTATATCTATGGTATCATAAATGCACCAAAAAAGTGAGATATTGTATTAGAATTTATGAATACGGAAAATCAATTGGCCGACATTTTCAGTAGACCTCTAGCGCTTGATCGTTTATCACATATTCGAAGAAGTTTGTGCATTATTGATGAGTTCAAAATATATGGCTAAATTAAAATTCACACTATGTATTCTTACTTTATTTTTTGAGTATTGTTCACTAATTATATATTTCATTTAGTAGGGTGGGAAAAAAATATGTCGGATGATGTTCGGTCGATCGGAAATGATCGACTGGAAAACCAGAACGTTTTAGATAGAAACCAAAAAAGGGGGGTCTGGTTGATCGGATGGTTCCGGAGGTTGACCAAACTGTCACATTTTTTCCCTTTTTAAAACACCTCAACCCCTCATTTTTCACTCATTTGTCTCACTTTTCTTCTTCTTCTCCATTGTTTTAACCTCTTTGTATTCTTACCTTTCGTAAACTCATGCTTTGCCTTGCCTAAGTATGCAATATCCTATATTTTAAACTTGTTGATTAGGCTTCATGTTTTAGCTTAAGGGAGAATCTTGTATTGATTCCTATGGTTGTGTTTTGATCTTAAATGCTATATATTTTGGCTTATGATAAAAGAGGGAAAATATAAGAGATATGCTTAATGAAAATGTGGATATGATCAAATGATCAAGCTACTTGTATCTAATTTTCTACATAATGGATTACCGAATCGACAAGTGGTGAACCCTATTGGGGGGACACCTATGGACCCAGGCGTCCCCTAAATAGGGGGCCGCCACTTGTCGATTCAGTAAAAGATTATGTAGAAAATTATGTACAACAAGAATGATCCATGATCAAAATGCTTTAAAGTGAATGGCTATTGGATTGTAAAAGATAGGGGGAATGCATGGATTACATGCAAAATTTAAGATTTATATTTCTTATCAATTGTTCAATATTACTTTGCAAATCATCTTGTTTCTCATAATAAAAAAAAAGGGGCAATTCTTGACATATGGTTGATTAAAACCTTAAAGTTTTAATTATAACAAACATGTTAATCTTGTTTGCTAACAAGTTGAATTTAAATGGTTATAGTTCTTCAATCCATACTATGAAAGATTAATTCATGATTGCCAAAAGATCAAAAGTTATCATCACAAATCGGACTCATGAAGGAAGTTAAGATCGAAGTCACACATTCAAGAACTTAAGAGCCAAACTTCTGAGCAAGATCAAGAACTTGATTTCTTAGATAAAGTGTAAAAGGACTAACACTATGATATTTTGTAACAAATGCTTAAGCTCAATATCATTCTATGCATTAAAAACAATTTTGTGCATTAAAAGTCATTATAATGCAATGATTTGATCAAATATAAAAATGACTTCTAAAAATGATATTTGGACTTGAAAAAAATTTATCTTGGAAAGTTAATCAAAAATACTTTCCAAAAGACCGTGCCTTTCAAGACCTTTAAAGGGAACAAACGGGGTCAAAACGTAAAAAGACTGAATTGTCGGGCGGTCAACCGAAAGATTCCAGCAATCCCAAATTTGACGGTTTTGATCTTTATTTTTATTGTACAATTGGTTATATTAGTCTTCCGGACAAGAAGTGGTCGACTGGACAAGTCATCCGAACTCGTAGATTTTTTTTACGTTTTGAACCCAATAAATACCTCTACTTATTGAGATTCTTTTGAGAGAATTCTTTGCATTCATTTCATTTATTTCTTCATACAAAAACTTTGATTGCTTCAAACTATTTAATCATTATCATCATCGAAGTTTTTCATCTCTCTTTTTCTACTTAACTTATTTTTCTTACTCATAAACTAGAGATATTTTGAAGAAGATCTTTGAACTTATATTGCATATATTCTTCTACTTTTTCATATTGAAAACTTTGATTGATTGAAACAAACTTGTAATTCATCATATTCAACAAAGTTTCTTACTTTTCTCTTAGTACTTAATTTATTACAATCATTTATTAAAAGAGAGATATATTTTGAGAAGATTTTTGGTCTTACATTGTACTTAACTGTAACATTTGCATCATTTCTTCTCTTTTACTTATCACTTTCATATTGGTACTTATTATTTGAACTAATCTATTTAGTCTTTACTTGCTTGAATTTAGATTAATTTTTCAAAACATTTTTAAAAACCAATTCACTCCCTTCATTTTTGGTAGTTATTCTTGGGCTATCATAGCTCTCTGGCAAAGATTATAAAACCAACTCAATATTTAGTTCATAGTCTATAACTGAACCCAATTGAAAAAAGTTTTCAATATACTCAATCATATTCAGTATATGAGCACTGACTGAAGATCTTTCTGCCATTTTGCACTGATATAGTTGCTAGAAAATCTTATACCTTTCCAGACGCGATTGTTCCTTATTCAACTCTTTAAGATGAAAAATCATTGTGTTAGCACTTATACCCTTATGCTGCCTTTTGTAATTCAGGTGACATGGCTACAAGCATTATACATGTTGCAAGACTATCGTCATCACTTATTTATTATAGCAGCCACCTCTTCCTTAGTTAAGTCATCAGTAAGTGTCTCTATAAAGGGGAACTCAAGGATATAACCAATTTTTTCATATCAGAGAACAATTCTTAGATTGGAGTGCCAATCAAGAAAATTTGGTTTGTTTGCTAGTATCCAGTATGCTTCTCAAATTCATATGGCTACTCACAATTCAATAAATGTAAATGACAAAAAAATAAAAAATAAAAGAATAGTATATATAAAATACATCAATTAATTTAACATGGTCTTTTATTAAATTAATTATGCTTCCACTGTTTAACTCAAATTTATGACATTCTCATATAAATTTATGGAATCCACACTTGACTTCAAGTGGGTTGGGATCCTATTTATTATATTAAGACCTTGATTGTGCTCAACTAGTCTTAAAAAAGTATTTGGGTAGATTCTATTATCAATTGTATTTTCATACAACTCTTATATCATTAAGGTGATAACTTTATGTTTCCACACATCTTATGTATTGGCTTAACACGTCTCTAGGATTTATTTCCATGAGTGTACTCAAAAAAGATAAATTTTATTTTAGTCAAACTCATCATTCAAAAATATCTAATATCTAATAGTGTCAAACATGTCCAATAGACTAGGCTTGAATGTACTCAACAAGTTAAATTCGATTGAAGACTCTGGTTTTTCAATATAATGATAAAAGGGGAATATAAATCCGACTTTATATTTTAACGAGGGATTTATTATGCAAATGTCTCACCGTAATAATTCTATATATTTTATTATACATCTAACATGAAAATAAATATATACATAATAGTATGAATGATTATGGACTTTTACTACCGAACCATAATGAAGACTAGTTTGTAAGTTCCTAGGAGACATGGCATTGATTAGTACAATGCTCCATCTCTATGATCTTCTCCTCTTGCATATTCAATTAGTCCAACTGCAATCTATATCTCATACAAATTGGCACATTGGCCTAAATAATTAGACACACAAGCCTATAAAAATATACCGGACTTGTAGGTTCAATAAAAATAAGAGCTCGCAGATCTATAAAATAACAAGAATTAAACTAACCATTTATCACATCTATACGGTTAAGTCCATAATCATCCACTTATAAAACATTCATTTTATAGATGATTTCATAAATAATATCTAATATTATATGCAAACATGCTTCAAATTTCTAGCATTAATGGTCGTCTAAACTAATTTTAATTAAATATCAAATTAGAATCCAACTCTAATTCCACGATTACAGGACGAAAATATTTAAATAAAATTGAATTTTAATTAAATACTAAATTGGAGTACAACTCTAATTCGAGAATTTAAGGCGGTTGAATTTAATTAAAATCAGATTTTTGATTAAAACCAAAATTAGAGTCCAACTTTAATTCCAAGATATTAGGGTGTAACAATTCAATTAAAATTAAATGTTAAATTAGAGTCCAACTCTTATTAATTTAAATCAAATTTTAATTAAATACTAAATTAGAGTCACTCTCTAATTTAAAGTAAATTAACATTTTAATTTAGGATAAAACTCCTAAATAAAATAAAATTCAATTTAGGGTCAAATTTTAATATTTAAGTTAAAATTCTACATTAACTATAATATAAAAGTCGTCAACTTTAAATAAAATTTAAGTTTAGGTAAAAATTAAATTTTATGTCAAAAATCTTTTGAAAATCAAATTTAAAACACTTCTAAATTTAAATTACAAAGACCTTTTGAAGATTTGCAATTTGACCCATTTTTAAAATTATAAATAGGCCATCCAATTTCTTAAATTATAAAAGTCCTTCCTTTATTATTTACAATCTGACCCTCGAAATGGAATTGCAAGCAGGGGTCCTCAATATCAAATATTGCAAAATGGCCCCTTATATAAAGTTTACAAATTCACCCTTAAAATCATATTGCAAGAAAGGTTCTGCAGTTTCACAAATTGCATCAGAGGCACATCATCCATTACCCATTCGAACTGAAAATTCTAAAACCTTCCATCTTTTTTCGTCGTGGCGAAGCTGCAACAAATGACATGCGTTCTACCGCAAGCGTTCACCACAACAGCGCAGTCACGGGTTACTATTGCAGCAGTGTTGCATGCTGTTGCAAACAATAGTTGGTGATGTCATACAATGTAGCAGCATTGGATGCACAGCAACTTCAGCAGTCGTGCTACCAATGTGAAGCAACCTCACCAGCACTTGCTGATAGCGAGGGTTGCCGTCGGCCACTCCTCTGATATGATTTTTGACAAAAAAAAAAAATAAAATCAAATTTCTTTCATAAATGGATTTTCAAAGATGAAAATACTTTTTCTAACTTGCTAGATACAAGAAAAATGATAACAATCAACTTTTGATTGTTCTAACATGCAAAATAATTTATAACAAATATAAAGTAGTCTCTCATACCACTGCTAAAAATTCACTTAATTAAGCAAAATGAAAAATAAAAATAATTTTAATTTCTACCAAGGATCTACTTTGTATTTAGATAGAAACTATAATAGAAATTATACGTTTTGTAGATTCTGCAATCTCCTTTGTTGATCTTGAAACACGAACAATCACTATCTACAATCAACATCGGTTCAATGTCTAGCCTTCAATGAAAATTTACACGGGGAACAAGAATGAGAGAATTTGGGTTTCTCTTTTCCTGTACTAGCAAGATAAAGAATTGTGTTTACTTTTCCTAAAATCCTAATAGCTTATTAATATAAGTTTGAGTGGGCTTAGCCCGTCTCTTAAACTTGTTCATTTATTGTGAAACAATAATCTTTTCGTTAATATTATCTAATCAACTAAAAGATATGGTTGTGTGTCAATCTAAATTAAGAATCATATATTTCGTCCCTCAAGTAAATGTAAGTCAAAAACTTTTTTCGACTTATTAATACACCTTGGCCAAAGATTTCATTATCGACTTATTTGAATGAAATGTAGATCATAATCTTTTACTATCTAAGAGTGATGCATCCTCTATTGATCATTCGCAACCTTTATATGAATCTTGACATACCCAAACAATGCCATATTAGCGGCTCTTGACAGAACAACATTTAATATCACCAGAGTATGACTGTCCTCATAAAAGACACTTTGATAACTTCAAGTCGAAGGACCAATTCCACTACCAAACGTTAGAGATTAATCACTGACACTCAGATAGTTATCCATGTGAAATCTTCCCAAAGGGTTTTCAATGTTTTGTTCTATAAAAAAATCCATGTATTCATTTTAAGTGTCACCACACTTTAACTCGTGAGATCATCTACTTATCTCACAAGTAAGAAATGCCACAGGTGATGGTATATCATAATATCAATATCCGTATCTCGTTATTACTTACGACTACAAATGATTTAATATTCAATCGTATATAATTTGTATCTTACAATCACAACTCATTGTGATTAAATTATTACATACGACCACTGATAATTTAAGATTCGGTCATATGTAATTTGTATCTCACAATCACAACTCCTTGTGATTAACAAATCACCAAGACTTGAATCTACGGATTCTATTATTTAATTTATTAGAATATTAATTCAATTAAATAATAGACATATTATAACGAAAATGCATCAAATATATATTCAAAGTTTTTACGTGCAAAGTTTATTGGACCTAGGGCATAACGCATAACGCTTACATCTGAAACACGTGTTCTCATATTTTAGGAAAATCAGCATTAAATACCAATGCTAGTGTAATAAAAAATCAAGAAAGTTTGTTTGGTCGTGGATAAAGATGTTTTTCTTGACAATAAGTAAAGACCTTCTGCCATAGAATCTTTCTTAAGCATAACCAAACATGTAAGAAGCGATAGTTGTGCAGAGATTAACTTGAGAAAGACTAATTGTCGTCGAAATGCAGCTATTTGTATTCCTTTTGAGATGGAAAACTTGTGTTTGTTGCAAGAATTGAAGAGTATGTAACTATTTCTAATTGTTTTTTCTATGCATATGATCAAATCATTTCATACATATCAGCATCTGATTGAAAGGCATTTTGAAAACATCTTGAATGAAAGGTATGTGTGTTTTCATTTATATGGTTGCAAAATTAATTGTGTGGGGATGGATGGAGGTTGGTGATACTAATGGCTCACATCACTTGCCATTTTCATTTTTCCCTTGGATTATTAACAAGAGATTATTTTTTATTCAATGTGTAAAATATGTGCTACACATTAAATTTATGATTGTAGTTACTTTGATTCGCAATTTGGTTTTTCTAACATGTTTTATGATAGAATTGCGCTATGTATTATTAATTCTTTTCGAAAGTGTCGAGTAAAAGTGATATTCCTTTTAAGTGATATGTACAAGTTGCTTAGTTGATGCCATTAGTATGCCAGGTGGACAATCAATCTATAAATAAAACAACTTGAGAAATTATATGGTTGGAAAAACTCTGAGCTTCAAAGTTTTAAAGAATATTTGCTGGTGTATGTGTGTGAATTTGCCAATTATATTCTGAAATACTAAACAAAACAAAACCACTTATTTCGAATGAAAACAATGAATCGTAGAAATGAAGAATGAAACAATGAAGTTGTAAATCGAGGCTAGTGTTTAATACTATCCATTTAAGATGAATTTGCCCTGCCAAGGTACTCATAGTGTAGTGATATACGTCTCCCAAGATACAATGGTTTATATCCTTGCAGTAGAAGCACTTCAAATGACAAGAAACTACGAACTCAAAATTGAAAAGCACTCGCTACTTCGAATAAATTTTTGATTTAAGAAAAATATGTTTCTGCTATGGATTGTTGCAATGTAATCAAAGCATATGATTACAAATGCATTAGAAATTGAGGAGTTGTAATCGAAGAGATATGTCCCAAAAACCACCATGTTTCACAAATAGTTTTATCCTTTCAGATTGCACGCTAATTGCTTAGGCACCACTCAAGCGATCTTTTTAATAACTTGACTGCTCGCTGCATGTGAGACGTTCGCTTGAGCGTTCGATTTAATTTGAATTTCCTGAAATAATCTATTCGAGGAGTAGAATGCGTTTGTATATTCACACTCACGAATTGACTATTGAAACCTATCCAAATATTTGGTCAAAGATGACACAAAAATCAATTTTTTTTTATTAATCCAGTTTCAAACAATTCCCCACGTGAATAAAAATTATCAGAAATGTAAATGATAATGTAGACACTAGTAGAGGATACAGGTGAAAGATATTGCATCAGGAGAGATAGCTTCTAACTATGAACCTGCCTAAGTAAAATACTATCAAATTTACATAGCTAATTAGGCAACATGATGTTTTGAACTACTAAGTTGTTGTTGTAGACCAAAACAATAGTACTCATACAATATCTTCCCTAACAATTTCGATTCTCATAGTTAGGTTCATTTTTAAGCATAAACCACTCTCGTGTTTCATAAGTATCTTAGAGAATTTCAACATCCAAATTTCTCATAGAAGTAGCCCCTCTTCACACTTACATAGGCGATCTCCCTCCTATTAAGAGTATTCTGTCATACACCACTTAACTTATCCAAGTTATCAGAATCATAAAAAGTATAGATTAGCCTCATACATTCTACAGAAAGTACTTTTATTATCATAGGAATGGATATGATATAATTCTTAAGTACTTTATAGAATCTTCATAACTTAGTTGTGCCATCAAACCAGATCTTGGGTTCTCCAGTTAAAAAGGTTAGGTTGCCATTATAAAGGCTCTTACGTAGTTTTAAGCTTATTCCCTTCGTCCCCTCCACCGAAACAGCTTTGATCTCTAGGTAAACCTTTTCTAAGTGGATCCTCTATATTTTCCTTTAATTTCACATAATCATTGAAAATAATACAATTGAGATCAATGGTTTAATGGTGTTGTGTCTACGACATATATGTGTGGACTTAATATTATACATACTATTTTATGTTTTTTCGATAACTGATTGACTCCCACAATATTTACCAATTGCAGATACCAACTTAGGCTAATGTGAAATATCTTCTAAGAAATTGTGAAGATATTGTGATTCTTCTCTAGCTTTATCTAATTCTATGAATTCCGATTTCATCGTTGATCGAACTATACATGTTTATTTTGAGGACTACTAAGATATTAAAACCCCACCAATAGTAAAAATATAACCATTGTAGACTTAAAATACTTTGTATCAGATATCTAATTCATATCATAATATCCTTCCAATATAACTAGATATCTTGTAAAATTTTGCTTCATTAAATATCTTAGGATTATTTTATTCCATAAATGTTAGAAAATGATGACCATATGATGTAGATGTCCCTTTTACTGCACATTGGTTCTTAATCACTTAGAGGAGTACCACTTCTAGTTTCATAAGTTTGCTTGTTTGAACTTATTTCTTGTTTGTCTTTGCATGGAAAAATGTTGTCAAATAATGTTGCATTTCTTGACTTATATATATATATATATATAGTATAATTGACTTGTGAACAAGAAATCGATATGCACTACTGTTATTAGCATACCCAATAAATATGCAGTCAATTGTCTTAAACCCAATTTTAACTTGGGCTTTCGTACTTCAACATTAGCTAAATACCCACACTTTCAAGTGTTTAAAAAAGGTTTTCGATCTTTCCATAATTCATATGAAGTTTCATCCCTTTTCTTTGTTGTATTTTTTTAAGAATGACATTTGCTGAAAGGATAACTTCTCCACATGTTCTGCCTGAACTTATCAATATAGCATTCATCATCTACTTAAGAGTTTGATTTTTGCGTTCAACAACACCGTTTGATTGAGGTTAATAAGGTGTCGTTGTTTGATGAATAATTCCACATTCTGAACAGAATTCTTAAAAGGACGCCCCATATTATCCTCCTCTGTCACTTGAATATTCTTTATTCATTTGCTAAGTTTATTCTCAACTTCATTCTTATAATGTTTGAAAAATCTAGAGCCTTATCTTTGCTTCTTAGCAAGTAGACATAACAGTACTTTGTACAATTGTCAATAAAAGTAATGAATTACTTTTTTCCACCCCCAGTTTGCAAATATTCAATTGACAGATATCATTGTGAATTAATTCTAAAGGTGTAATGTTCTTTGAACAAAATGAAATGGAGTTTTGGCCAACTTTGCCTCACCACAAATTTCGCATTTATGATTATGATCAAATTTTAATGAAGGTAACAAAATTAAGTTCATTAATTTTCGCATAGGTTTAAAATTTGTGTGTCTTATTCTATTATGTCATAAACAAGACGCCTCAAGCATATATGAGAACTAATAAGTTTATTCATATTGCTTGAGTTTGGTTCAATGGTAAGGACATTAATTTTAAACATCCCATCACAGAGATATTCATTTCCCACAATCAACTCATTCTTAGTGAGTACAAACTTATTAAACACAGAGACCAACTTAAAGCTATTTTTTGTTGAGTAGAGACCCACCCAGATACAAGATTCTTATGAATGTCCAGTACATGTAGAAATATTATTGAGGATGAGCTCTTTGCCGGAAGTCATCTTCAAATTTAAATTCCCTTGTCTTTAACTTTTGAGCTTACAGAATTTTCCATGAACAATTGTTCTCCATCGATTTCTTTGTAGTTAAAGAACATTGTTTTGTCAGCAAAAATGTGATGGGTAGCATTAATATCAGCCCACCATTCTCTAGGATTTCCAACACTGTTACATTCAGATACAACAATAGACAAGTTCATCTCTTGTATTCCCTTTAGATAATGTGCCTTCTTCAATCACATTCACTTGTGCGTTTTTATTTGGCTTTCAACATTCACTTGCACGATGTCTTACTTTACCACAGTTGTAGCAGTTGGCTTTGAATCTCTTAGCATTCTTGTTGTTCTATCTCTTTGACACATCACTCGAATGCTTTCTTAGCTTGTTGATTATTGAACTGGATTCCACCAAATTGGCTTTTACTTGACAAAATTGTACTCCAAATTTCCTTTCGGTCTTTATGATGTCTTCTTTTATTCTTAGTCTGATAATAAGTTCTTCTAGGTTCATCTCTTTGCGTTTGTTCTTGAGATAGTTTTTGAAATCTCTCCATAAAAGAAGGAGTTTCTCAATGATAGAATCAATTTGAAATGATGCACTCGACTTCTTATTTTCGGCATGTATGTTATGTATAATAACCTGCAATTCTTGGACTTGACTGATTAAGATCTTGGAGTCTATCATCTTATAGTTGATGAACTTTTCAACAATTAATTTTTTCGTGCCAGCATCCTCCATTTTTTATTTTTTCTCCAAGGACTCACAAAGTTCTTTTGCGGACTTCATAGCACTATAAACATAGTATAGTGTATTGTCCAATCCATTTAGGATATTATTTTTGCACAAGAAGTTCTAGTGCTTCCATGCATCCAACGCTATAATTGATTATCGATTATTCTTTACTTCTTGCACCACGGAGGATCTTCTAAAGTGAACCTTGCCAAATTCAAGTGGTGAGATAGAACAATGTCTTTTATTGCCATCTCTTGAAATCTACATCGCTGAATTTTTCTGATTTTTCTCCATAAGGTATAGGAGTAGATTTAAGCAGTATAGCGATGGGTGGAACTACACTTGTTATACAATTTTTGGTTTGACTAGAATTAGTCCCATTGATATCCATTTTTGTTATGAAAACAAAAGTCTAACAAATCAAATTAATGAAAACAATAGCAATGTATTTGCTATTTAAAAGAACTTAGATGAAGAATAATTAGCAAAAATGATATTGAAAAAAAAAAAAAAAAAAA
>CAIGRR010402079.1:0-12512 GCA_903798365.1 Fraxinus sp. 1973-6204
GAACCGACCCAAGGCCAGCCCTAACTGGAAAAGAAATAGATTTTCCCAAATAAACATAGCGCAGAGATCGTGGCTAAGGATTAACTCAAGAGTTGGAGCTTTCTCTACTTAGGGTACCAGCAATGAGGGATTAGCACCAAGAGACTCATATTGCCAATGTCTCCTCCATATGGGTTGTTCAGTAAATTGTACAACACATTATTTTTTTCTGCATTCCCTGATTCTAATTGTGCAATATCTAATTGCGGATATTCTACATCAAATGTATCAACTACAAGTCCCCAAGAACATATACTTGGCAACGAGTATCTGAAGTCAATGGGTATTTCATCGCCTTGAACACATTAAGTATAACTTGCTCATTGTCCACTTAAAGAATCATCTTTCCATCATATATATTAATAAGTGCTCTTCCAGTAGCCAAGAAATGTCTTCCCAAGATTAGAGAAATATTTGAATCATCTTCCATGTCCAAGATAATGAAATCCATCGGGAAATGAATCAACTTTGACTAGCACATCTTCAATGATTCCATTTGGTCTTTTGATGGACCGTCGGCCAACTAAAAAGATATTGTTGTTGATTTAGCTTTTCCCAGTCCAAGAGACCTATAAACAGAGAGCGAATGTCTCATATTCTTCCAGCTTTCTTTTGTTGGAAATAACTTCCTTCAAAAATTTGGGATCATTTTTGCTACTACGTTTGCGAAAGGGGTATTTATGTGCAATTTCTTGAAAACTTTCACAAACTTGAAAAACTATTTGTCCAAATTCTTTTTTTTGCAATCGTTGATAGAAAGGAATTGGTGGTACATAAGTCTTGATTGAACTTGCACTCTCACTGTGGTTGTTTCTTTTCTATCTTCCTCATCCATTGTGATTGGTGTAAATTTTTCTTCCTTGTTAGCTTCTTCAGCTTTTGCCTCTTTTTCTTTTCTGTTTAGCAACTTCACATATATCTCTGTCAGGTGTACTCATACTTCTAGTTGTAATAGCTTGCACTTGCTCTTTCGGATTGATCATTGTATTGCCGAAAAATGTCCCTTGTGGGCGTTTTGCAAGCGCTTGAGCTATCTGACCAATTTATGTATCTAACTTCTTGATAGATGTTTGTTGATTTTGAAAGTTTGTATCAATTTATTGAAACACCCTGTCTATCTTTTGCATGTACTGATTGAGCATCTACCTCAAACTTATGTTTTTTTCTCTTGTTAAGCATTATTTGAGCTATTTCCTTGCTGATTATCAGACCATCTGAAGTTTGGATGATTTTTTCAAACTAGATTGTATGTTTATCCATATGGGTTGAAATTGCAGGAACCATTTTGAATGAAGTTTACTTGTTCTTTGAGAAAATCCATAGACAAGCAATTTTATGTGGGATGATTAGCTCCACAATTTTCACATAATAGACTAGTCATCACTATATGCATTCATTGTGTTTGTGATTTCGTTGTAGCTCCACCTATTTAGTCAAACAGCAATATGTGCATTGGTGGAAGTCGTACCGTCTAATTCATAAATTCCAGCTGCCTTCTGTGGTACCACTCTTTCTGATGAGAATATTGAATGTGTAGTGGCAATTAACTCGAACAAGTCCATACATTGTTGAACTAACTTGTCTATGATTGATCCACCAACAGAGGAATTCGCTTGGAACTTTAACAATGGTGAAAGTAATGTGTAGAAGTATAGCACTTGATTACCTATGGTAATTTCATGATTTGAACACTTTCTCATCAGCTCCTTAAATGCCTCATGATAACTCCTACCATCTATCTATTAGAAAGTCTGAATTTCCAATTAGATTTTTGCTACTTTTTTCAGTGGAAAGAATTTGTTGCAAGATTTTCTAGTCAGTTCCTTCCATGTAGTAATACTTTCATGAGGTCCAACATCCAACCACTCAAAAGCTACACCCCTCATCGTGCAAGGAAATAAAGACAGTTTGATTGCACTTTCATTGACTCCGGGAGCATGGAAGTTCTAACAATTTCTAAGAAATCTTGAGATATGTGTGTTCGAATTTTCACGAGGTAACTGGTAGAATTGGAGGGTGCTTCAACTAAAATTGATCTAATTTTCCCTTATCTAAAATTTATTTTCCAAAAACCTAGATATACAATACTGGAGCGCACGGGCGCTACTATAGGCATTAGGAACATGGAGACTTGTAAGTCTCCTTCATTTATCCCCACTCTCTCATTTTGCTGATTTTGTTGTGTCGTTACTCTCTTGAAAACTTGTCCAATTGACTTTATCGAAATAGGAATATTTTCATCGTCAGCCATTATTTTCAATTTTTGTTGGTGTTCTCTAAGTCTGCGTCTGAAGGTACGTTCAATTTTCGAATCAAACAGTTACAAATTGTCGCATTGGGAACGGAGCATACAACGAACACCTTTTGTCTGTAAATAAGAAAAAATAAATTAATCAAATAACGGTCAAAAATAAAATAAATTAAGACTAAATGTAAATAGTACCTGGTAATGGTGCCAAAAAACTTGTTGCATTTTATATATCGCAAGTATACGATATCGTAACAAGTTATATAATGGACCTTTGAGCCCGGATTATTGTTCCCATGACGATTAGAATTTAATGATTAATTTCATATTTCTAACTACTATATGATGAAAACAGACGAAGAATTATGAATTCATAAGATTTTTTATCTAACTACTCCTTAAAAGATGAAAGTATAAAAATTGCACATAAAGACCGAATTGATGTTTCAAATATGGAATAGATATTATAGCTTAACAATTTAATATACTGATCACATTTAAATCTCAATTCAAGATTCATAACCTAATGTAGTAATGGATCAAATTCTTCTATTGTATTCAATTTGTCACTTTCGAGTTCTCGTTGAACATATTTAAGTAATTCAATCTCATATCTTTAAACGAATCAATTTTAGTTAAATGAAATATTAGCTCGAAGAATTCATCTAATGACCGCAATAATTTGTATAGGTATCTTTATACGTTATACTAAATTAGCGAATTTTAATAAGTGGTCTAAATCTAAAACTCACCTCTCAATTCGTAAAAGATTCACAAAATCAATGAATTAGTGATCAAGTAATTCAAAACATAAGATACATAATTAAAATCAACACCTAAATAATGAAAGAACTTGAAAATAAATAAGGGCTCTTAAAAATTACATTGTTTGCCCTAATGAAAAGCCTAACTACTCATAACATATGAAGAAAAGAAATTACAATATTATTGGAGTACATCATTGGGTTTTGAATTGATATGTGGAAAAGTGGATGAATCTTGTACCAAGTTCCTCTTCTTGTATCAAATCTTGATTCCAAACCCTAGTTCTTGATTTGTTATTTTTCTACTTTTCATTCTCTCTAAATCTCCAAGTCGTATCTTGTGCCTCTCAATATGTGGAACCCTCCTAAAGTGCATCCATTATTATATTTATACTCCTCCCCACGTTTTGTGTCAAATGTAATATTTTTATGGGTTTTAAAATGGGTTGAAAAAATATGCTCTAGAAGTGTTTTAGGTGGCGACTTAATGCCTAGAATTGGTGCCACGACACTGCGTCAATTTCCTTGTAGCCCCATACCTTTGTCTAGCCTATTTTCAGTGGCGTCGAGACTCCACTCTTCTGTCCTTCCTGATGTTTTCTGTTTTTGTGGCAACCCGACGTCACCTTATCGGGTAAGATTCTTCTTTTATTCTTCGTTTGGTATTATAAATTGACTATTTTGCCCTTTTTTTTCTTTTTCTTTCTTTCTCTCTTCTTTTGATTCCAAGTCATTTGTTTTCTCCACTTTTACCATCATTAACTTCACTTCATCAAACCTATAGAACAACACTAATAAACATATTAAAAAGGTCAATGCTCATAAGATCTAGTCAGTAATCAGGTTAAAATGGTATATAACTCTCTTAAGTAAAACACACTCGTCACTTAAAATTTAGTACTAGTTCTCGTTGGATGAAGATTTTATAGAAACTTGAAATCTTAAGAGACATAGAATGAGCTTTCTCAAGAATAAAGAGAGATCATCGTTGAGTAGAAAATGAAAACGGTTAAATGCACTGTGGGTCACCCAATTTTAAGAGAAGTTGCATGCTAGGCACCCATCTTCATTTCAGTGCAACCTGGTCATTCAACTTTCATTTTCTTGTAAATTTGGTAATGCTTCTTCAATTTGGTTCATGTTGCTCAAGTTGAGAGATCAATTTACATGAAAATCGAAGTTGGATTATATAATTCGACTAAATGGAAGATAAATGACTCATATGCAATTTCATTCAAAGTTGGGTACCTCACATTGCATTAAACATAGTAAAATTTGATCCATAATCCATATATAACGAAAGTCAATTTCTTGCATCTACTCTTTGTCAACAAAAGTATTAGATTCCATCACTCTTGTATCATAAATATTGTATATTCGTATTTTGAAGGTAGACGTAGCATATTTCTTTTTAGTTTTCGTGAAATCATATTTTGTTTATAATCAAGAAACTCTTCATTGAGTGAATTAGTAATTCATTGTACATATATCATTGTTAGTCTAAGTCGATTCATATTGAAGATTTTAACTAAACAATAAGTAAAAAAAATGAAATAATTATGAATCTTTAAGCTTCCTCGTAGATCCACGAGGCTCTGTTATGATCTACTTTATGGAGAAACAAAGAATAAATTAAGCTTTATATGAAGAAAAAGTCAATTATGTAATGTAATTGAAATTGATAAAATCTTCTCACTGTTAATACGACAAGAAAACCTTACGTATGGTTAGTGAGAAAGTTTCTATCCTGCCCACTAGGAATACGAGTTCAGGGTTGGTAATGTAATTTAATTGGGTTCACAATAATGTTAATATTGCCAACCCTAGATGTTCAAAAAATATGGAATCTCAAGTGTCATTTCATAATAGACCTATCTTTTTTTTTCATTTTAGATTTCAACCTTTTAATCATTTGGATAGATCATCCAACCGTTCAAATTATACAATGCGTACTATCATTAGCTGTCATTTTGAAATTAAGATTCCTTAGTAGTCAATTTCATAGTAAAAACATAGTTCTTGTCATTTTGAGAAAAGTGAATTTTTTTTTTTTTTTTTTTTAAATTTTAAAGAAGGAATAAGAGATAAGCCGCCAACTTCTTGTCCATACCCTTAAGTCATAATTCATTATTCTCCTTACCATCCTTTTTCAAAATTGATTTTCATCTAGATTTTTGAGTTTGATTTTGCTTCTTCGTTTTGCTTAAAATTGAAATAATTGAAAGGTCGATTATTTAGTTTGTGGTAGATAACGTATGAAAAGCGAAAATTGAAGGTGAAGAAAAGATGCAATGTTTTGACTATTATTTGCATAGGAATTTTGCTAGATATATATTCAAGTGTTCTAAGTCTGTCCAAAACTAACATTTCAACACTTTGTATGTTTTGCTCGAGGGGATGTTTGGCTCTTTTCAAGTGTTACATGCCCACTTCTATTTAGAGACACCTAAGACTCTACAATATTTCTTTTTAAATTGGAAAAATCGTAAATACGGTATGTTGATAGACAAACTGACCTCTAATCTAAGCATCGTGATAATAGTACGAGTAAGGAATCCATCTTGTGCTAGAAGATGATAAAATGAATAGATATACTCATTTTATTGTGCAACATTCGTGTTGACATATGATGAGAAGCATTTTCCGTAGGAGCATTAGTACTCTTCTTGCTTTGGCATCGCCTTGAAATAGATACACTGTAATCGTTTTCAAGAATGGGTGGTCCAATAGCATATATACCACTTGCATTATTAAAACGATATTCTTTCTTTAGCAGCATTTGATGTGAGTACAACGTTGTATGTCTCAACTTTATAGGCCATAGAAGTTCAATCATCATGTTCCACAATTAATTTCAAATTGGCCATATTTCTAACTTGTGAAAGTCAGTTCAGTCCCATTTGACCATATTTCAAGAGTCTAAAATGGTATCAGAGCATTTGAATATTTCAATTCTTAAATTACTTAATAAATAATGTAAATTAGAGTTGTCGAACCACTTAATCTTCAGCACGCTTCGTAACATGTAGAGTCCTACATACACAATTATTAATAAATGAGTGGCAAAAAAAAACTTGAACTGAAAATATTTGTCTACTTTGGTACAATATTGAACCTTTTAAATTATAATATACAAATATTATTTTCAAGTGCATATTAAAGTAACGATAATGAAATAATTGACATTTCCTACGTCTCAAAAATCTTATCTTGATTATTTTTTTATTAGGAAGATTAAACCCCACAACAAATATAAAGAAAGGGATAATAATTATAGGGCCCTACCTAAACCCTCATCCCACCCATAGAATTATTAAGACTAAAAAGGGATAATAATTTCAGGCCCATTGAAAAGTGTATTTTATATACTTATCGGAATTTCTAAACTTGATGCATGATCATTAATTGAGTGGACATTTACTTAAAATAGTCCCTGTTTGGGTTCCATTATAATGTGTTTTTTGGGGAAAAAATGTATTTTTAATAGTGATTTGTTTGAAGAATATATGGTTAAAAAAGAAGGCTCCAAACATTAAAATTTAGAGAAAATTTTAAAATTGTAGGGAAAATCGGGACTTTAATGCATTTGGAAAGAAAAAAAGGCAATTTAGAGATTAATTTAAGTTGATTCGAAACAATTGAAGATCAACCGTGTTACATTTGATCGATATGGGAAATTAAGAGAGCAATCGGGGGATATTTACAATTTTTGGGACTCAAATCCAAATTTAGAATGTTTGAGGACTTAATTGAAAACTTTCAAGACCTGCGTCAGATCAATTAGGATAATTGTGGTGAATGAGGACCGAAGTGTAAAGAATCGAAAGATGAAGGACCCATGGTAAAAATAAATGGGACTCGAGTTGAACCAAAGGTGAAACTCAGGGACCGATCGAACTTTGAAAAAAACTTTGAAGCTTAACATCGCAAACTTGGATGGCTACGATCGCAAGGCTGCTGAAATTCATACATGCATGTTCAAAGTATCCACCATGCAATCGCAACTATAAAGCCCATCCGATCACGTGGTAATAATCGCCAGAAAATCTTTTGTTCCTATTTTTATTCAATCACTTCTTCAATAGAGCACAAGTTTTAACCTAGTTTTGAACCTATGAATACATATCTTCATCTATCATTCGAGGGACAAGCTTAGAGAGGATCTTAGGTAACAAATATATAATTCTTACAAAGAGGAGAGCAAAAAAGAAAATTTGTTTATAGAAGGACTAAGAGTGGGCATTTTAATCAAAATCGAGCCCCTCAAATTGAAGCCAAAGGGTCCGGTTTGGTTCCAAATTTTTTTTTTTAAAAAAATATGAACCAAAACCGATAGCTCGTGGTGGTAGTCATTGTAAACTCTTAGAGGTTAGAAATAATCAGCTATGCTTTACATGATTTCTTTGAATGTTCTTGTGATTTAATGCATCCTCTAATTTTGCACACGAAGTAGGGATATTTTGAATTATATGTGAAGATAAATTTAATTCCACTCAAGAGTGAAATTAAATAAAATCGGAACATTGATATTCAATTCAAATAAATATTGTCCAATTATGAGATTAATGTTAAGATTGAAGAATATAGAGGGATTTAAAATTTTAGTACTTTCTATTAATTGTGTATTCATAAACGCTTCAAAATTAGTTAGTTTAATAGTTAGATTACTTAAATTTTTCATTAATTAGTAAGTATAATATATCTTATCTTAATTGTGTTATCTAATTAGAGTTTGATAGCATTATTATGAACTTTATATAAATTGTCAAATAATTTCAATACTTGAGACAACTTTGGCAAAGTTATCTAATGCATTAATTTTATTTGTATTTGCTTGTATGTTGAGTAAATAGTCTTTTAAGAGATGAACAAGGGTTTAAGTTTGAAGTATTTGATAAGTGTATTTTCGAGTTTCTAAACTTAATGAATTATGGTAAATTGAGTAGATCTCTATCAAATTTAGTGTAAATATGTTGATTGTAGGAGGGAAAAAAAAAAAAACCAATTGAATGCATTTGGAGCAAAGAAATGCAATTTGGAACTTAACTGAAATTGATTATTAATAATTGAAGATCAAATGGTTTGCATTTGATCAATATGAAGAATTAAGAAAGCAATTAGAGGAGATTCACAAGTTTTGGAAGCCAAATTCAACATTTAAAAAGTTTTGGGGACTCAATTAGGAAATTTTGGACTTGCATCTGATTAATTATGAATGATTTTTTAGAATGGGGATCCTAGTTAAAGAATTGGAAGATGAAGAATCCATGGTGCAAATAAAAAGAGACTCGAACTGAAAAAAGAGAAATACAAGGACTTAGTTGTACTTTGAAAAAAACTTCGAAGCTTGCGGATCGTAAGCTTAGACGGCTATGATCGCAAGGCTACTAAAATACACACCTGCAAGATCAAATTGTATACTATACAATCGCAACTAAAAGCCCGTCGAAAAAACTTCATTTCCTATTTTGATTCAATCTCTTTTTGGAAAAGTAATTTGGGCAAGAGTTTCGACCTAGTTTTGCGGGCATATAAATATATATTCATTTACAATTCAAGGGGAAATATTAGAGAGGCTCTCAAATAACAAAAAGGAGAAGCCATTGACCGGAGAAGACATATTCTTTAGAAGCTTTATATAAGTTTGATACAAAACATATATTCCAACATATTGTCATACATCTTTGCTTGTGTTGAAGAAGAAGAAGACATTAAGGAGATAATTCAAAAATCATTAAACAGATTCAAGAATTAAGATTTTTTTCTTTCTTTCTTCTCAATCTTTAATTCCAAGTATGTCATATCCTTCAAAATCTTGTTTTTGTATCATATGATGTGTAACTAATTGTATAGATGCTAGGATAATGATGGATCTACAATTTGATATTTTTATATTAATTTCAGATGTTGACACTTACGCTCCGTTTGATACACAATATTTTCCATGGTCCATTTTCCACCTTTTGTAGCGTTTGATAGGAAAAATTTTCACCTTTCCTCATTTTCCATCTTTTTGAGGAAATAATTTTCCCATATTTTTTTTTTTTTTTTTTACAATTGGAAAGAACTCTAGACACAATAGTAAAAAAATTATTACTTTTATTGACAATTTCCATGCAAAATAAAATAAAACGAATGATATTCAGTACGGTAATTTTTTTTTTTTTTTTTTTGCCAATTAGAACAAATTCTATAGAAAAATTTATCACTTTAATGGATAATTTCCATAAAAAATGAAGTCAAACGAATTATTTATCTATTTACACAAATCTTCACAAAATTCATTATATAAAGAGTCGTACATTTTATATTATGACTTTACTTTTTATATTTTCATTTCGCATAAGTATACATCTTTAGGTGTTCGGACTGTAGATTTAGAAATTTCAGGTTTCTCTAGTAAATTCAATTTGTTAAGATTGCGTCCATTTATTTGGTAAATAATTTCTTCGATCAATATACTTTGACAAATTTATTTTAATTCCACGATATTCATAATATGATAAAGTAATATGATAAAGTATATAATGAGTAAAAGTGTTGTCGACAATTTTTTTTCTTTTTTATTCTATTTCTTTCTCATGAAGACATGACTTGTTAAGATATGTCAACTTTCAATATATCATGTACATAAACCTCTTTTGGGAATTATAATTTGTTTTGTCTAAATACTCAACAAGAGTATATGCTTCCTCAATGAGACCATCTTTGCTAATTGCTTCATTTTCGTTTAGAGATTTTAAATTAGAATTGAATATTCACACTTCAGGCATGCCATCAAATATCATATTAACTAATTGTCCTCTCGGACATTAATTCGAATTGGAACATTTAAAGTTGGTCTATAAGATATTGTTGATCTCTTTGGTCAGTAAATGCATTTAAATAAATTATCTTTCGAACTTCTGATTCGAATTTATCTTTTGCAAAGATTTAGATAATAATGCATTTGTACATTATTTACAGCTTCTTAATTCATTCCCCTAATGCTGAGAAATTTGTTCAGTTAAATTGACAATCAGCAAAATGTTTTATAAAATATCACCCTTTGGGCTTGAGATATTGTACAAAGGTTCAAACCACTCATTTATTCTCAGCATTCTATACTTTCCATTTCAGTGTATTGTAGTGAAATAATTTTTCATGTACTGCACTATCAAAATAATTTGATAGAAAAAATAGGCTTTGATCATAAGCCAATTATAGCATGGAGAACTATGATATTGGCACATGCGTAATAACTTTCCCTAAACATAAATGAGAAGTACTTTGTTGTACAGTTAAATTAATTGGAGGCGTTTAACAAGTAANTCAGGCTCTAACCATAAGTCAATTATAGCACAGAGAACTATGATGTTGTCATGATGCGTAATAGCATACTCTCAACAAAAATGAGAAGTACTGTGTTTTCAAATAAAGTAATTGGAGGCGTTTAACAAGTAATAGCGTTAAATCATTGTCAACATCTCAACTAACACTTATCAAAAGATTGAGATTTTGGATTACTAGCATCATATAGAGAATTATGTCTCTATTTTGGTTAATGATATTTAATGATCAATTATCGATAAAGAGAACAAATAATATATAGAAACTCTTTAGATTGAGAAATCTTATGATTTTCGATGAATGTCTGTTTGAATTTTAAATTTTACATCATTATTGATCCAGTGATGGTCCAACTGTTGATACCAAAAAAAAATATATCAAATTGAACTTCTAGTCAATATAAGATATAATTTAATAATTAATTTCAAAAAATATGATTAAATATTATATAATCATATAATTATCAATCAAGTAAACAGACTAATCAATGTCAATATGACATGAATTATATGTTTTTTCCTTCAAGGATAAATACTGATTCAATTAATATATTTTTTGAAACATGTGCTACTTCGAGAGCATATTATATTTTATTATTGTTTTTTCAAGAGCAATATGCAAATGTTCTTTTGAAATATTGAAAATTATAATTCATGCTCTTCAGAAGCGAGTAATAGAATATTTATTATAATGTACAACTTCATGGACAACAACGAAGTATTATTTCAAAACATTAGCTCTTCAAGAGCTATATATTTGCTTCTTCAAGAGCAATATATCAATATTATTTCAGAATATTGAAAATTATAACTCATACTTTTACCTAGAAATCAATCAATATTCTTCTGTAATATTAAAATTGTAATATCATGCTCTTCTGGCGCAAATAACATTCTTTAAGAATATTAACAATGTTGTGTTACTTCAAGAGCACCAACAAACTATTATTTAAAAATATTAACTCTTAAAGAGTATGTTTTATAATAGAATATTAATTATTTGCAGAGTTGTGCTTCTTTAGGAGCAACAACATTATTAATTTAAAGTTTATAAAAAGAGCAACAAAAATATTTAATTACGTTGTGATAGGACAATAACAAATTACATATATCTATACCATAAAATACTATTTAACTAATTTATATAATCACATATTTTTCGTACAAAGATAATATTATAATAATCTACATCATTAGTTTCATCACATAATCACAAGATAATGTTTACTTAATTGAATATGCAATTAAAGCTACTATAAAAACATTATTTTTAACAATTGACGTGCATAATAACATGTAAGAAATTTAATGGAATATGGATCCAAACACTTACTTACATATCAATTTTTCTACACAAACCTCGTGCAACTAAATTTTAATGGAGAAAAGTAATGATTATGTCATAAGACATGCAAATTTCGTCATAATATTCAGGTAAACTGCAGACATATGGGGTCTTTAAAATTGAGTGCAAGACATGGAATATTTTAATTGAGTGTAGAATTAGGAATTTTGGTGCAGAGACGTGTAATATTAAAAACACTACAATGTGAAATTGGGTAAAACTTTGGTGCAAAGAATTTTGATTGCTAATTTTTTTCTCAGAAAAATTAGTAATTAGATAAAAGCATTTATGTTGATAACGTGTTATAAAATCAAATAAATAAAAGAGAATAAACAGAGAGAAAAGTAGAGAGTCAAAACTCAAGTGTGTATTTTATTGATAATCAAGACTCGTATTTATAAGATTCAAAATGAGAGTTACAATTGGAATGAAATAAACTCTCTAGACTAGATAAAACTTGTCTGTGCATGACTCATAAGACTACATAGTCATCAATATTTATCTTATAATCTTATAGCAGTACATATCATCTTATTTGTGTTATTCAATTAAAGTTAGATTAACTGAAAACTAGATTAAATACTTAGCCATCGTGGGATTGATGCTTGAGTACTTGATGTTCAATTTATTACTTGTTTGAGTAATGCTACATGTACCCTTTGGGTTACATGTAGCATTACTCGGGCCCACGGCTCCCCCTCACAATGGGGGGGCCCCGCCCATTGTTTTATTCACCTCGGGCCCCCCACATTATGAGGGGGGCGGTTGGGTTGGGTAACCCGGGGTGT
>CAIGRR010402205.1:0-10811 GCA_903798365.1 Fraxinus sp. 1973-6204
AGGGGGAGTGTTAAGGAAATAAATCGTGTCAATTAGATAATTAGGCAAGAATGTAACTAGAGATTATTGTATTTCCATTCTTGTGCCAAGTTACCAAAACCGTGTACTCTATTTTGCTTATATAATAGAATTAGAGGAGAGGAAGGTACTTAACTTCTTCTCCCGATTTATGCCAAACCCGTTCCTTTACAAATATGTTAGAAGAGGTTAGGTAATATGGTTCCTAAAAGATTGAATTTGACCTTTAATAGATGTAACATTATATCAAACGAAGTGGAGAAAAGGATTAATTTAGTTCATCCATAGTTTATTGGGAACGAACTTCACTTCTTGTTGTTTGTGTATAGGAACACTTATGAATTCAAGATATAAGAGTAACATGTAAACTCCCACAGTTGATTTTTTCTTTATCTTCAATGTTGATTATTAGAAGATCATTATTTGTATTCAATTGGTTCAGACTCAAACAAGAATATGGCTTGGAGAAGTTCTTAATACAAGATTGGATGAAGATTTGCATATTTCTGATTTGCTTCAAGATGGGGAGCTACTGTGAGTTCTTGAGTTTCATTAATATTTTCTATTTTCATTTGTCAACAATCTAAGTCACTGCAGGTTTTCCTTCCTTTTTTTTTTTTGCTGAGTGGTTGGGTGTAATTAAGAATCTTAGTTTGGCATGCTTGTAGATTTCATTATTTAAGTATAAATTCATGTTTATTTTATCAGTTTCCTATATGTTGGGAACAAAAATGAAAGGAAAAACTCATTTCAATGAAGAACATGCTTTGCTTCCCTAGAAATTTAATCACCTGGCTGGGAAACAGCTTGCCAATATTTATTTGTGGCGCACCTGATTGTGGGTTCCATTATAGTTCTTCAATCTTTTGTCAAGAACGAGATACCAATATCAAGAAAATGTTCTAGTGCCATAATGAAAGTATTGGTTCCCAAGATTTTTACTATTTTGAATACAAACAAAAATCTCTATACCTTTTTTCTTGCTCAACAAGTGAAGAAATTTTGAAGAAACAAGAACACGCAGCATTTAATTAGCCATCAATATTTAATATATATTCTTGATGTGGATAATGTTAACATCACGAAAAAATCCAAATACAATGGATGAATGAGTAATGATAATGATTGATGTTGTAATTTCAACTAATTATTGCAAAGTGGGGAAGAATGGATATTTAGCGGTGTGGGCGTTCTTTTCCTTCAGAACTGCATTGTGAACGGTGTGAAGAGGGTTGAATCTATAAGTAAACATTGTTGAGACAATTTTTTGAAGAAATTCTTAGGAATTCATTCATATCTCTAAATCCAGCTAGCTAATTATGTGTGTAATCTTAGCAATGCCATTATGCACAAGTATAAAAAAAATTGTTTATCTTTTGTGTTGATTGGTGGAGGGATTAGGAAAGCATCTAGAGCTGTACATAGCACATTATAAAGCATGAGATAATGTTAAGTTTTCAATTGTTTTATGAGAAAATTTTCTGTTGTGCTCAATGATTTTGACTTGTCTGATTTTTTAGGTTTGAAGTTTCTAAAGTGGTATGGAATTTGCCGTTGGCAAAATGTGTGGAGCTTAGACATTTCAAACATAAACACGGCCCCTTTGGTTCTAAGAAGATCAGAGGGAGATACAGGCATTACTCCAACGTTGATATATTTCTAAAGGTAACACATCATATCCTCGCTCCCATCTCTAAATAATTTACTTGTAAATATTTTTCAATTGACAGTTACTAATTGGAGCCAAAGCTATTAAAGTATTTATAGAAGTTGCCTTTTGAATTTTGCAGTATCATTTTAAAGCAAGTTATTGAACCATTCATTGTCTTGAACTTCAGGGGTTTTGTAATCCTTGGAGAAAAAAAAATGAAAATACTCGTAAATTATTTCCACTTCACACAGACACACGAGTAACTTGTAGCCGGTTCATCTATGTACCGAAAATTAACAAAAACCTGTCAGCTCAATTATAGATACAAGTGAAATATCCTATACACAATTCAAGATTTAAAGAAGAAAATGACATATTCAGACAAGTTCCCTAAGAAGAGTTCTTGTACAGTGTCCACTGCACATCATAGCATGTTCTTCTTTCAGTTGAACCAAATGCATCGAAGCATTGAAGAGTGCTATTTTCAGAAGATAGTTTTATGCTGTGAACTTATTAAATCATGAATCCCTCTCTAATAGGATGTTATTATTGAACTGCTCTCCTACCAATGTTGTGTGTAACAAGCCGAGTTGTGGTCTCCTCGTGACAGTCATCAAGGATAGGTATGATTGAGAAAGTAAAGGGTAAAAAACATGGGTTCTGAAGTGAATAAAATTTGCACGAATGTCCAAATCAAAGTGTTTGATTGTACTTTTGTTGAGTTTGTGAAATGACTTTGTTAGTATTTAAAACTACAAGGAGCAGCAAGTAGTCTGTGCCGAAAATGATATCCTATTTAAGTAGAATGTTTAAAAAATGATTGCTAATATTCTTGAATGTCCCTTTTTTGGTAGATGTGCAAAATTTTGGGATTAAATGGCATTGATCTCTTTTCACCATCAGATGTTGTTGAGAAAAGAGACATTCGAAAAGTTTGCATTTGCACAAGAGCACTCTCAAGGAAAGCCAGGTCTAAGAAACAAAGTGTAAGATATTTGTCTTTGAAGAATGAAATAAGAATTTTATGTATTTCTTGATTGAAATGTACACACCTATTACATCTTATTTATAGTACAACCATAAAAAAAAAATGAAAAAATAATCTTCTAATTTAGAATACATGAAATTAGCGAACCTAAGTTATGGAAATATTTAATCAATTATATATCAATCATGATTAACAATTATATAGCAATCATGATTAATCGTACATCAATTATGATCTCTATTATTTCTATAATCTTATTACCAGATCCATTTCCTGGTTATCGTTGCCAGTATTTTAAGCAGCTTCCTGTATTTTGCAAATTATGTTTGAAACCTTCTAGTCATGCACTAAAATCCATCAAATATATATTTCTTGTTAGGTTCCGGACTTTGATGTGGTTGTGTACACGGTAGCCATGCCCACTGATATGGTCGGAGGCATTCGAAGAAGCTTGGAATCATCACAATGCAGCCTTTCAAGTTCATCCAGTTCCAGTTTGCATAAAGGTTCCAGAACAAAATTGAAACAGGTACGCCGATATTTCCCTTATCAACTTTGCCCTCGAGAATTAGTAGATAGTTACTGGTATCGCCTATCAGCAACTTGCTTCTTCATCTGTTTCACAAATTTGGCTTGTTTCACTTCTACCAGTGTTTTAGTTGAGGCTTTTACTACATTATTTTCCAATTTTACCCTTACTCAAGCAAGCCAATGCAATTTGAAAAACCAAGAGGGAAAAAAAAAATTGATGGAGAACTATCTTTGTTTAAATTATATTTAATTTTGAATCACTAATCTACTATTGCCCTCCTACTGCAATGTAGAAAAATCTATATGCGCTGTCTGATAGATACGATGATTCTCACTCTGAAGTCAGATGAGGCAGAAAGCAGATATGTAGAAGAGCATTCTTTTTCTTCATCTGCCAACAAGTTTGATGCTACTGCCGAACTACATCCAGACTCAGAAAGTTCACCTGCAGCGTATCCAGAAATTGGACAATATTTGGAAGGACCCACGTATAGAGGAATTCGAACTTGACCCGCATGAATCAGCACGTTCATTCGAGCCAATAAAACTGCTTTCTTCAGAAAATGTTGGAAATGATCATCTACTTGATAAAATGTTGTCTAATTGCACAAAAAATGATCAAGTGAGACATAGCCACAACAATGGTGCTGTGGGTATATCCGATATCAACTTTACCCTTGAGAATGATGATTCAGTGGTAGGAGATACTTCAAGCATCAGTGGAGATGGAAGAAATTATATTTCAGATTACTTGGCATTTTCCGACTTGATTGTCCATACAACTGATGGCAGCAGTCCTCTTCTCTTCGATGGAGAAAACATTCTTTTTGATTTCTTCCTTAATGTTGATTCACAAGGACTAACCTCCAAAAATAGGAGCACTCAGAATGGACTTCAAAGGAAATTTTTCGACGACGAAGATATTGAAGTATCATCCACCACTAGCATGAGTTCTGTGTTAGGCCGGATGCTTAACTTGGATTTTGAAGACCAGTTTGATGCAGGGGATTCTTCAACTTCAAATGTTTTTGTGGAAGATTCTTCATCTATAAATGTTAACACAGATAATTCTTCATCTACAAACGTTAGTGTAGCCAATTCTTCAACAACAAATGTTTACACTTCTCGATCAATGGAAATTGAGGCTGGCAAGCAGGGTAGAGAGTTGTTTGTATTGTGTGAAACCCAAAAGACAGATGAGTTTGAAAAGCAACCATGCACTTCAGCAAGTAATTTCCTAGAACCTGAATTCGTACATAAAAATTTGGATATTTCTACCGATATCTTATCTTCATCTCAGCATAAATACCAACTATCCGGTCATGACACTACTTGTAATGCTTCTGAGAATGGAATTCAGGTGATTATCAACTAAAAGTCACAGAGTTTTTTATATCCGAAGCACTCTATTTGTCTGCGAGTAACCTGTAATGATTTACTCTTTTACTTATTTAGGATGAAGGAGAACACAATGTAGAAGTTTTGGCAGAAAATACTTCAGATGGAAGAAATGATACAATTCCCGGACCCCCTCCCGTGAAGCATGGTCGAAAGCATCTTCTGAAAGCAGTTGTTAAAGGCACGGCCATTGTTGGTGTGTTATTTTTCTTGTTACACGTCGGGTGTGTATTCTTTTGTGACTTTATTTAGTTATCTTTGTGAGCATCTTTGAGTTATATCTCATTTATTATTCTTTTGTGACTTTATTTAGTTATCTTTGTGAGCATCTTTGAGTTATATCTCATTTATTATTGTGTCAATATTGTTGACGCACCTTGTATATGACTGCAGAAGCAGAGGGGACAACGCGAAAGATACTAAGCCATTTGATCAGACTCAGAAGTTTGGCAGTTCAAAGTTTTCATCAACGAAGCAACGGAAAGAAGGTAGAACGAGTGGAATATATCCAGCTGAAAAGCTAAAGTTTGGAAATTAGAAATAGATTAAGAGGAAATATACACATACAGTAAAATATCTTGCACTATTCTTCGAATGAGCATTTGAACTTTCAGCAAAGAAAAACTAGAGGCTGATGAGTTGTAAAGTTGGAGAACCTGCTCCCTGATTTTTGTCAAATATTTGCAATCTGGTCGAACATAATATGTACCCCAGTGAATGGCTCGTGTGTAGTTAACATTCACATTTATAATCGTGTTAGGCCTGAAGGAGTTCATGATTATAAATCGAACATTTCAGTTCCAAGTTCTTTATTTTACTTCATTCAGTGTTTTGCTGATGAATTGTCTGGAACAGGAGCAGCATTCTCTTCCATTTGTATCTGTAGACATACCAAACTATAGTGAAGGATTACTTGTAATTTTCCATCTGATTTAAGCAGATGATTTGATAAGTTGTCCCTTATTCGCCTTGTTGATAGCCAACCAAACTTATAATCAGCCTTTTGTTTTGCAGACATAAAATTAAGTTTCAGATTCTCGACTTAAAATAGCCCAAGACTAACTTGTCACAGATGATGAAAGATAATGTGGACTTGGCATGAGAATTCATCACAACAAATTGTAAATTCAAAATCTAAAGAAAATTTGTCTACCACGTACTTCACCTCGTGACAAAAAACATACTCGATTTACTATATAGATAGATTTTCAGTGCCATGCATCAAGCTGCTGCTTCAATTTCTCTATGTATTTTGCTGCAAGGATGACATAAGATAATTCTCGTACCATGTAATACTAGAGAAGAGCATTCCAAAGAGTGGCAGCGTCTTCACCACACTTGGCATGAACATCCTTGATTCTTTCCACAGATTTACAAATTCCACTGCAGCTCCAGTCGAATGATGCAACGCAAACATTACCTGCTTGTGCTTTCCATTCACATTCTGCACAGAAACTAAGATTCTTATTTGGACTCGAGAAGAAAAATTCAATAACGACGACGCTTATTTAAATAATATGCGGAAAAAAGCAAAGAGTACTGCATACGAGGTGGAGTTCCACAGCACATGTTGCGATCATCAATATGCTCAACTTCAAGACCGATAAACCATGCTCCAAGTGTTACATCTTCGTTAGCAAATTTATGCAGAATAGGCCTAAAAAATCATCACGAGAAAGGTATGTATAAACAACTAACCATCAGTTAACCATTATTTGTGGCTTTTTAAGTTTTCATCTGATCCTTAATAAGTCGATTAGGTTGTCTATGCAAAATACTAAATGCAACCATTACTATATCAAGACATTCATTTTGTATTTCATTTAAAGAGAACAAATGGAAAAATTGTTTGGAGAGAAGATAACTTACTGGTTGATGGAGATGTATTTTGCCAGATCCTTTGAGATAGCATAGATCTGCCCAGTTGCATGTCGAAAGTATTTATTTCCCTCGTCTCCAAATTTCCAATACTCGGGTTCATGGTATTTAACATTCCTATCGGGAGATAACAGCTTAATATGAAAACATGGCATCTGATATATAAATGTAAATTAGCACAAGCATAATAGGCCATTGCAAACATTGAGTGTTACTTTTGATGAAGAACTGGTCCCGATTTCATACATCCAATATATATTCTAGGCTTCGAGCGGTAACGAGCAAGAGTTGCAGCTAATGTGCCTGCATTACCATTGATTGTCATATATCATAAAATTTTAAACCACAAAGGTTTTGAATGAATTACATCTGAGAATGTTCAGGTTCCCAATAGTCTATAGATCAAGATATGGAAAGAAAAGGAAAGCAAATGTACCCAAATTTACATGAACATCATCATCCACCTTGACGTAAAACTCTGCGTCCCATTTTTCAACTGCAGTAGAAAAGAATGCTTTTGTCTTAGCTGATAACTCGTGATATCCTTCAATGTGTTCCTGCAAAATAATGTACTTAACTGTTTGGGTAATCTTAAAAGGAAGTTAATTTACTTTTAAGTATATCCAAACACATTACTCAAGTTGTTTATGTTGACAACAAGATAGTAGTTACTTTTAAAATAAGCCCTTGTTTAGTAGAGATTAAAATCAGATTTTGATAAAAGTTGATGTAATGTGTGGATGAAAAGGTGTGGGTCCCATGGAACATGTGGTTAAAATTAATTGTTGACTTTGACTTAAATTTTAATCAGATATTTTAACGGAACCCAACAGGGGCTAAGTAACTTATTTTCAACTTTGACCAAAAATTTTCTTTTCACTTTAGAAGTTAGTAATCTAATAAGTAAATCTTTTAAGCCTACAAAACGTGCACTTAATAGAAATTACTCCTGAATCTGATGTAATCAGAGGATATCGAGTCTCTACTTATACTTACAAGCCTTAGAATATCTTTATGCTGAGAGTCCTCCGAGTCAATTGCTCGATCTAAAATGCTGTTGGATGTTGCACTGCATCACTCAAATATAAGTCTGAGGGAAGATTTCTTGATGTATTTTTAAGGATGAGCTACAAGTTATAAAAATGATAAACTCTATCTGAATAAAAAAATTATCACTTCGATCAAGTCTAGTCGGCATTATACAAACTTAATTACCTGTGGCCAATCATGAAACGAACAACAATCCCCTTTTCTTGTTCAAGTTGAAGTAAACTTTTACCTAATGAAGAAATTTAGAGCAACATTAAACAAAAGATCAGGATAAAAACATGCCTTAAAGAACACAATGAAGTACCACCACCTTGAGGCATCCAGGTTTCTCTAACTGAATCACGCCTCTTCCTGCTACTAAATGCTGTGTTTATACCAATAACCATAAATGTCGTTTTCCTCGTCTCAGTACTGCCTGGATGCACAACAACGGTACTAAAGTTTTCAAACTTCCCAATCTTGTGGGAATTCTTTGTTGAAGGCAACTCCATACGCAGTTTAGCAATTGAAGAGTCCAATGACCTAACATGCCTCCAAGGAATTACACGACTTAGAAAATTAACAAAACATTTACAAGTTCATAACTAATACAGGATTTTTAAGCAATTAGACGACTTGAGAAATTCTTTGTCTTTCTTTTGTTTTGAATATTTGTGATGTAGTGCACTTACTCGATTGCTTCATGGGCTTTGCTAATCTCTCCAATCAGATCCTTCTTATCCTGAAATAGATTCGATAATTCCATAATGAAAACAAACTAAAACGTGTTCAAAATAAATTTGATTTTTTTTATTACTCAATAGACCAATAGAAATTGGCAAACGTAAATGAATGAATTAAATTATTTAGATCAATTGGCTTTTGATTGAAAAAACTGAACATATTATTAAGGAAGAAAACCTTGTCTGTCGCACAGTCATCGGAATTAGCAGCCAAAATTCCTGGTCGTCGTTTAATGGGCATGATCTGATCCTCTGATTTGGGAACAACCCATATTCTGTAAACAAGAAAATCCAAAACTTCAGTACAAATTCATAAATAAAATCATTTTTCTTCACACACCATTAAAGTTCATAAATAAAACAATGAAACCAGACTCAGTGCATGTATTTCAATGCATGAATCATTATTCATTAATATGGTGAAATACAAGGAAAAAAATGAAAGATAAATCGAAAATTTATAGACAAAAAGAGTAGAAACCTGTTGCTGAAAAACGTGCCAAGGGCGAAGCTGAAAATGCACAGAATCACAATCCATTCGAGTGAAACTTTGCCCCTGTTTCTGTTCTTCATCTCTCACTTAGATTTTCTTGATTGTGCTAAAGGGTATAGCATTACCCACACAGACACAGTCTTCCGAGAATTTTCTTGATTGATGTTGATCATTGACGTTGTCTTTGTTACAATGGATTTTGACGCGTATGCACGTTCGATTCGAGAATTGGCTGGTTAGGTTGGCGATACCATGACTTTGGGCTACTTTCTCTCTCTTGCCATTTGGACAAAAGATTAGTCAGGTAATGTACTGTGATCACAAATGTCAACTTCATATTTATCGAACCCATTAAGCTTGTTGTNAAAGATTAGTCAGGTAATGTACTGTATTCACAAATGTCAACTTCATATTTATCGAACCCATTAAAGCTTGTTGTGTTTGCCAACCATTATTTTTATTTTTATTTTAAATTTTTTCCTTCTTAATTACGACCTCATATTCTCTAAATAAAATGTTATCACATACAAATTTAAAACTTTTCATTACTTTTCAACCACATATTCTTCCATTAATTACTATTCTAAAATTTATAATACACCCAAAAGGGTGTCAAACACATGCATTCAAGACTTAGAATTAATCGTTCAATTGTCTGACATATAAAGTTTAAAATTTTATGTTGTTCGAATTACGATTTATCAACCGTTAATATATATATATATATATATATATATCTATGCTTAGTTCAATGGATCGTTAATTTTTGAGAAATTAGAAGTATATTTTCGCTTGACATAACGAGAATGAGCATTTATTTGATTTTGAGCTTGTGGAGCAAAAGTGAAATTAGATTGGATCCGCATGACCTCCTATAATTCCCATAAATGACTTGTTTCTGGTAATATATAGATAAACCTCAGAATTAGTTGATTCTCTTAGTTAACTAGACATCTTGGAGTGAAGCGCAGTTTTGGTACAACCCGTGAGAGCCTTTGATGCAGTCATCGATTCTTCTGAAAGTTCATAATTGGCGCAAGCAACCATATTAAATTAATGATGAAGAATGTCCTTTTGTTATTTAGAAGTATGGAAAACTGTTAATCCTGCACTTGCTATATATGTATATGGCCCCATGGATATTAACAAAACTCGTGCAATTCTTGAATGGTGAAACCATGAACAAATTCTACCTTTATGATGATTTTCATGGCTTCCCTGAAATTCATTAGCAGAAGCAAGAATGAGAAGATAAAAGGGAAAAGGGTTCAAATTCAATGAGTTTTCAGCATTGAAAACAATAAGAAACGAGCAAGTGAAGATTTGCATGGATTTCTGTGTAATAACCGAGAAACCAAAGAGCAAACGACGGAAGAAATCTGGACCAAATTTCTGATTTACCGCCTCTATAAAAATAATTGATCTTGCTATATATATACATCAAAATTTACATAATGGATTACATAATGTCATACGATACTTTATCATTTGTTAGTTTAAAATACAATAAACTTTTTAATACAATCTTTTCCTTCTATATGACCAGAAACGGATCCATGACCGGATTATAGGCTGAGCTAAAAAAAAAAAAAAAAAACTTACACTAGAAATTTTTTTTTAATTTTTTTAATTTTTTTTTTTTTTGCATAAAATTATGATATTATGTAATTGATTACGTACATTTTTTTATGTACAAATAGCAATATCCTAAAATAATTAAGAATAGTAAGAACAATACGAATACAAGACTTACGTGTAATACTTCAAAATCAGAGAGAATCGTGCTAATGTGTAAAAAATTGTTAAAATTAGTATGCACATTAATGGATGGAAGAATATGTAAATGTTATGCCCTAAGTCCAATCAACTTTGGATATAAACACTTTTAATATAGAGGAAATTACACCAAACCAAACCAGATCTTTTCTTTTGCATTTTAAAATTTCAGATTTTTAAATTTTTTATTCACTTATCAGGTTTTTATAATTTTAATTAATAATAATTTGATAAAATTAAAATAACATATATACCCACCCCATTTTCTACCAATCCCACTACCTACCCCCACCAACTTTATTTTAA
>CAIGRR010402221.1:0-18589 GCA_903798365.1 Fraxinus sp. 1973-6204
TTGACAAGTACCTAGATTTATTTTAGATATTAGCAAGTTATTTATATTTTTATAAAAATCAACTTTTCTTTATATTATTAAAGTCCTTTTAGTGAGATTTTTGTAAAGTCAAAAGTTGTTTTTAATATTAAGAATTACTTCTGAACATGTTTGAATAATTTAGGAATTGCTAGATGTACACTAAGCCCCCTCACATAGGGGTGGGGTCCGCAATTTTAAAAATCGTAAGCCCCATCCCCTATGTGAAGGGGTTGTCAAACTGTGTACATTCAGCATTATTCGAATAATTTTTTGAAAGTATTGTTGTAAGGCTAGAAGAGTTTTTTAAAAAAGTGAATCAAATATAACTTTCTCGTGAAACTCTTTTCACAAGAAGTAAAAACAGAAACCTCCTAAATGGACCATAAAGTTAATGTGTCAACTAAATTGAGCGTATGTATGCTTTCTTGTGCAAGAGAGAATCAATGTAAAGGAATTTAGTCCATGTTTGATTTGTTTAAAAATTAAAATTTTAATAATTTTTTATAATATTTGTTGAAATGTGTTATTAAAAAGTTAATAAAATTTGTTGATCCTATAAAATATATGACTGAAAATAAGTATAAAAAATAAATTTTAAAGTTGGTGCCAAACAGGGACACGAGAGAAAAAATAGTAAAATAATCGGGAGTGTTTTATCTCTTTAAACGAAAATATGTCCCTTATATCACTTCCTTTCCTTTATATAAAATATGTCCCAAGTGTTTATATACTTTCATGACTTTTTCGATTGTGAAATATGTAATACTGAGCAGCAGCAGCAACAATAATAATTAATTTTCTATAAGTTATACACGTAAATCTTGTCTAATACAAACATGCCATTGACAGTCCCAAGATTAGACGAGGGTGTGGAGTATAATATTTTCTTAGAATTGTTTTAAGAGAAATATGTTTGTTGTCCGACTAATTTGACCTTTGCTTGTCCGAGACTTGTCCTCTCAATTACAAACATTTCTGCTCAATCGTCTCTGATTCCTAGACTTGCATTTCTATAATTGCAGATTTTCTTCTTATTGAAATATTTAAGGTCTGTTTGTGCCAGATTTTAATCTGATTTTAATCTAAGTCTAAGTCAAACAATCATTATCAACCATATTTTTCATGGATCCCACATCTTTTCAACCACACATTTCAAAAACTTCTATCACAATTCACTTAAAATTTAATTTTAATTTACACCAAACACCCTCTATTCTTTTAACTTCAGCATTAATTTTATAATGGTTTTCTTTTGTGAGATAATAATGTAGGCCTTTGACAATCATTATGAAGAGTTTTTTTGAAATAAATAAATAAATTTTGGAGGTAATTTTTTAAAGAGTGGTAAAAAAATGTCTCTATTTCGCAATCATTATTTGGATAAAATAAAGCTTTGATTAATGATTTTTTGAGAATGTGTGGTTAAAATGTAGTGTAAAATTTTGAGTTTACATGTAAAATATTTTATTGTATGAATGTATAATTGAAAATGAGTATGAATAAAAAGAGTTTTGAAATAATGATTGTCAAACAAAGGCTAAGATTTTTTTTTTTTTTTTAGATTTATGTATATAATATTTTATTATGAAAATGTGTGATTGAAAATGAATTCAAGAAAAAATGCATTTTATATAAAAAAAAGATTGTCAAACATGGGCTACATATGTTATACTTATTTTTCTTTCTTTCTTTCTTTATTTTTTTTTTTCCTTGTTTTGCAGTGACCCTTAATATAACGCTTGTGTCCATCCTGATTTAAGAGAAGAAGTGCAAAAATTAATTAATGTAATTCTTTAGGGGAAAAGATAAAGCCCCTATTTGGTAAATATTAAAATCATATTTTTAGTAAATTCTGATAAAAATTTGATAAAATGTGTAATTGAAAAGTTGTGGATCCCATGAAATGTGTGATTAAAATTAATTATTAACTTTGACTTGAAGTTTTAATTGAATTTTAGTCTAACCAAACAAGGGCTAAAAATTTAAAAAAGAGTAATTTACTTGAGACTCAAAAGTATTATTCACAATTTGGATAAAACGAAGACTATTATAGTCTTTCGTATAGAATAAATAGTAGGATTAAAGGCATGTTTGACCAGATTAAAAATTTGATTTTAATCTAAGTGAAAGTCAAATAATCAATATTAGCCACATCTTTTATGGGTCTTACGTCTTTTCAACAACACATTTCAAAAATTTCTATTATAATCCACTAAAAATCTAATTTTAATCTCCATCAAACACCGTCTTACATCTTCGTTCATTTTTTTATAAAAAGATGGAACTTTATATTATATATATAATGAGAGGGACGAACCCCGTCCAAAATCATTTCAAGGTGGACGACTAATTTGCTAAAACGCTAGAAAATCTCGAAACTTGTTTGTCAAAAAGGGGTTGGAAAAAGAATTAAATGCACAATTAAGTACAGTGATATCTTTTTATTGACAATTAAAAGGGTATCTTGACAATTACAGTACCATCTTCTTTTTCAACCTTTATCGTTGAATTTTGAAGCACCTTCGAGTAGTAGGGTTGAATGATAACGGTAATTCTCGAGTTCCCGTACCTACTACACACAAACACGGTGTGACTTTTCGCCTGTTTCTCTCCGTATAGATTTAATTGAAAATGACGATTGCAATAATTTCAAATTTGTGGTCCTTTTTGAGATCAAGTCGATAAGATTTTTTAGTAATCTTTTTATGAACCATTTTTACGAATGAGTTTTTTTTTTTTCCCCTTCTATAAGTTGAAATGAATTGTAATTTTTTTTTTTGAAAAAAACGAGGGTATGGGCTGAAGATACATTGCTAAAAAAATTCTAACATTCAAGGCCCAACATTTTATTTAATTACGTATAAAACTCCAGTCCACAAAAGGACTTGTCCTTTAGAAAAGTTAGCATCTACTTTAAGTTACTTATAAATTTAACTAGTTATTAGCAACATGAGCCTTTTACAAGAAAATAATAGAAAATTACGAAGCAAAATCGTCGAGAGTATTATCATTTAAAATTGTGATAAAAATCAATAGATATCGGTGGTTCACACAAAAGCACTGAGAGCAATATCGTCAATGATCACCGACAAACCTATGTAAACGATTGTCGATTACAATGTTGTTTGTGATCATGTCTGCATCCACCGATGATACTCTTGTCCCTAGTCATCGACGCAAAGTCATCATGATCAGTGACCAAATTTTGTTATTCTTTTATATTTCTTTATCTTTTTATAATTTTCTTTTTTAAACTAAACCACATTATGGTAACATAAAAAATTACAGTCCTAGGAGAAGGCCTAACCTGACCCTACATATATAAACCCAATCGAAAGGGTATGGCACTATGCTAGATATTTAGCATTAATACTAGATTAAATCATATATTTACATTTTTGGTAATGTTTGTCAATTTATCAGTAACTCATCAGTAAAAAAAAAAAAGAACATCGATGCACGTGATTTATAATTTCTCTATATTTTTAAACGATACATTCTCCAAAAAAATCAATTTTTACATAATCTATTCTGAAGAAGTATACATCAAACTGACTCTTAATTTCTTTAATTGACAACATCTTGAAGATGTTTATATACATATAATATATAGTCAATAGACACATAATCATTAACCCTGAAATAATTATACACAATCAACCTGACTTTTTTGACATTTTAAGGGAATATTAACTCAAAAGGAACACAACTCTACCTAATTGTCAAATCTATAAAATTAATTCTCACAATTTCACAGACTTACCTTTCTTTTTTATGCTATGATCAAACTGAGCTAAGTTCTTCATACGTAAACCCGGCTGTTTTCCTCGTTGAAATCTCGCATTAACGGCGACTCTTCATAACTCGTGTCGAATAAGAATCCATAGTCATCCTCAACGTTCATCTCTTGAGACGGCTGAAGGTAGTTACTCCGGTCGACATCAGGGGCCAACAATTCGAGAAAAGTGCTAGGGTTCTGGCCTTGATCAAGGAATGCAATCGTGTTTTGGTCGCCATAATTAGGTAGTGTATATTCATTTGTATGAGGAGATGCAGCCATATTTGAAGTGGTTGAATTGTAGAAATTGTGTGGGCTTAGTTGGTTGCTATTCTCACTCTTGCCTTTGTGAAATACTCGACATAACACCCAGTCTTCCTGTCAATGTTCGTAAAAAATATATAGATTAGGTGCACAAAAACCCTAATTTAATTAATGCATGATACCCATTTATTATTAAAAAAATAAAAAATTGCATGCTAGACATTTGTTGGAAAAAGAATTTGATATGCCCGTAAGGGGGTGAAAACGTGACTATTTTAAAAATATTTTAAATAAAATAACTATAAAAAAATATATCAAGCGAAAAGGGCCTTTCCTAAAAGGAAAACAATAATGAGAAACGAATAAGGAGAAATAAATGCGTACAAGAATTTTTAAATGACCTAAAGAAAAGCATATCTAGATAGAATCTTGTCCTGTTTCCAATGAAGTGTCCAAAAGAAGTTTTGTAACAACACATACACATGACCTGTGTTTTCTCTCTCTGCCTGTAGATATAGAGTGAGAAGATAAGAGAAGCAACACAACACATTATAGGAACTAACCTTAGGAGGCACATGAGGGTTCTCAAGTCGGAATTCATGCATGATCCAGCCTGTTTTTATTCCATTAGGGGCCCTATTCTTGTAGAAAACTAAAGTCTTTCTCATCCCTACGGTGGCCCGACTCCTAGGGTCGAGCACTGCTCGGTCTTTTCCCGTGGCCTTCCAGTACCCCGAGGTGGTGGCCCGATTGGTTCGATACCCAGTTGCATATTTGCGATCTCGAAAGCTAAAGAAGTACCACTCGTTTGAATTCAGCTTTGCAACCTCTACAAAATTACGTACACATATTAAGTACAACATAACGTTATATACTAGACTAAAGACGTATACTTGAAGTGTAATTGACATAAAACATAAAAAAAATAAAAAATAAAAAAATAGGTATATATGTAGATATTATCCAAAGTGTATTCGAAACTTTATAACACAATTATGTATGCGTTACAATTGTTTAATTATAATTGCTTGTGTGTCAATATTCGCCTAAGTGACAAAAGTTGGTTATGTGTCACAAAGATTCTCAAGGTAGGTCTTTGCTTTCACAAAGTTTTTAGGAAAGTCAGACGAAAGACTGGAAAAGTGTGTGAACATTTTCTACTAATCAGATAGGGTAAGAAGTCTATATCTCTTCTTAATTTCTTCACCTACACGACTTAAAAAATTAGGATATTTACATCTATTTGTATTTTTATGAATCTCTTATATATCGAATTCCTTTTTTTTTAAAAAAAAAAAAAACACCACCCTTTTAAGTATAAACAAATATATTTTCCTCGATTTATTTTTTATTTTTTATTTTGCTTGCAGTGAATTTTTTTGAGCCGAAATGAATAATAGACTCGACCTGAAAAGGCCATATACTAATAACATAATTACACAGATATGAAAACTAGGGGTGGACACAGGTCAAGTGAAGCTTAGGTGTAATTCAAACCCGAAACAAAACTGACAAAATAAAATAAATCGATGCACCCAAACCCTCAAACCTAGGTTTTTGGGTTGTTCCAAGCCAACCCAAAAATCAAATCGACCCGAGTCGGTTGGGTTTTGATGGTTTGAATTGAGTAGGGCAAATTTGTCCACCTTTATATAATCTCAATCAAAACATTGCATAGAAATTCTCTTCATAGCTTTACCAGCTACTAACGCGTTTTCATGTTTGACACTATTTTTGCCAAAAAAAAAAAGAAAAAAAAGGATAGTCTTAAAGACAATTTCCATGTCTGTTTCTGAGAATGAGCTATAAATATTTACTTTTAATTAAAAGTAGGGATAGGGATTAAAGAAACAAAAAGATTCCTAAATTAAGCATTATCTTCTGCACATACATTTACAAAAGGAAGCAAGTTCATTGAACCTATATTGTATATATCCAAGATTTAGGACATTTATTTTCAAAAAAAAAAGTTAAGGCATTTCTTTCCAGAAAAAGATAAGGGCTTTTCTGATTTCTTCACTCTTTCAGGAACAATTACGACTGAAAAGGGACATGTATACAAAAATATTATGAGTCAATCTCAGGATAAGTTTAACCTTGTAAAAGCTAAAACATATTTTAGAGGAAGGTTAACGAAATTCAAGAATATTTGTCCTCTCTCTCAAAAAATAAAAAATAAAAATAAAGAAGAAGGACTATTTTTTGCAGCTAAGCAGTGATACCTTCAGTGTGTATTTTGTTGCCACAATCATTCATAATTATATTTTTCTGACAACAAACAAATCAGAAAAGAAAAAAAATAAATTGAGGAAGAAACATAGGAGAAATTGAATTTCACAACAAAAGTTGCACAAGAATATCAGTATGAAATGTTAATATCCGCTGCGGTGGAAGGCGGGGTGGGGGGTGATCACTGAAGAAGAGAGTGAATGAAGGATTTACCAGGGAGCTGCCATGGCTCACAAGTATGAAGATCAATTTCCACTAAAGTGCCTTTAAGAACTTGTTCGTTTGCAATCTTTTTGTAAAGATAATGGCAAACAAGTTCTTCATCGCTGGGATAAAACCTAAAACCTGGTGGCAGTGTCTCTCCAATGTCTCTTAAGCCCATAATATTCTGTTTTAAAGCTTATAGGTGCCGATGAATATGTTGTCTGAAAAAAGCTCTACTCTCTCTCTCTCTCTTCTCTCTCTCTAATTTGTTAGGGAATAGAAAATATAAGATGTGTATACAAGAGAATGTATCATGCAATTATATATAAAGGTAGGTTGACAATTACCTAAGCCAACTCGAAGTTTTTACATTATTTTAATAGCTTAGTTAGTTATTTAGTCATGTATTAATGAAAAACCAAAGTCGCAAGAAATCATTTTGTGGGCAATAAAGAAGTAAAATCCAAACCCTATGTTGGGATAAAACCTCCAAAATACGTCTTTTAACTAAAAATCACTAAAGAAAAATGTATTTTTGTGTACATTTTCTAACCCCTTTGTCTAGGTGGGGTGTGGATAAATACAAACACTAAGAAACAAATTGACATATAATTTATCGATAAGATTAGATTATCTAATCAATGTGATCTTTTACTTTCCATTCTCATTCACCTGCGGAGAAAATTAACGATCAAAATTTAGCTTAACGGATAGGATTATGAAAGGTGTAAAAAGAGTCTAGTGAGATTATAACGGAGACTCGAATTTATTAGAACTCCGATAATTAAAACATTAAACTATTTTACGAGTAATTTAAATTCATATATAACTATGTGCATGTTCACTCTTAGCCCCTTTTTTGATAACCAATATTTTAAAACATTTTTTTCTCATACTCATTTTCAAGCACACATTCTCACAATAAAATATTTTTCACGTAAATTTAAAACTTCTTTCAATTTTTTAACTATAAATTCTCCAAAAATTTACTATTCAAAAACTCATTATTTCCCAAAAAAAAAAAAAATTCTGTCAAACAGGAGCTTAATACTAATTTTACATTTTGGTTCTGAATTTAGAAAAGAAAAATTGCACTATTGGTCCTCGACTCTATGGTTTGCTAGAAAAGGGAAGATCACAAATAATTATTATTAATAAAAGATGTAGAAAGGAAAATACAAAGAAAAGCATCTCCTCCTCATGCCCCCTACTTTTGCCTCCCTTCCAAACCCACATCGTCTCTCGTTTCGCTTCTCTCCATGGCCCCACCTACCCTACCCCCAACTCTGTCCCTTCCCCATCGCAAACCTGTAGGTATTTAAAAATAATGGTATATCCACCTTGTTACTCAAGTATTTGACTTTTTAATAGAATTTTGGACAAAAATAAAACCACAATACTGAGTATCAAAATGCTCTATTTTAGTAGTCGGAGACCAAGCCCACAATTTTCCCTTTAAAATACAGATTTCTTCTTACTTAAAGATTTCCTTCCATATCTATATATATATATATATAATGAATGATCAGAGGCACTGATGAAGATTAAAACTGGAAGGAAACAAACAAATTTAGACAGCCATTTTTGATGTAGAAATTCTAAAATTCTAATCATGCAATGAGAGAAGTCCATTCTGTCCAATCTTCATCTGCGTGAATAATTTGGATGAATATAAATTGTGGGCCATAAAATTGTTTCTCATCTGGGGTATACCAATAATCATTGGCATTAAATAATAAATCTCAATAATTTTTATTTTTCGAAATTCGTATGGTTTGAGTATTTTAAGAAAAAACTAATCGGGTTCAAATATTTCGTATTAATTCAGGAACAGAAGGTTCAAAAATATTATATAAAAAAAATTAGCGCAATAAAATTCTCGAAAAAAATATATAATTTTCGGAAATGAGGACAAAATTATACTTGTCGTAACGTGGATCATAGAATGATAATAATTAGGTATTGACGCTATGAAGGGGTCCATTATGCATTTATGTTCTTGGTTTGAAAGATCGAAATAATGGAAATGAATGATACTTAACGAAATCGATTAGTCATAAATACGTGTCATAAATGTTTGTTACGTTTACATTGTATAAACACTAATCACATTTAACCGACATCATAAATAATATGTTTACATTCAATTATGGTATGAATGTTTGAAATTTTTTTGAGATTTTTAATTCTTATCTCAAGTCAGGCTGATTAACAACAAAAAAAAAAATATATATTTGATGCCATATTCAGGAAGAAATTCTAAGTTTTTATCCTTATCCCTGTTACATTCTAAGTTTTTGCGTGCGACCCCGCGTGATTAAAAAATTTCAAAAAAAGGTGTTCGATCATCCTCCATTGTCATCCAATTCAGTACATGTAACATGGTTGATAAATAAATTTAGAAAAGACATCTTCAAACATGAAAGTTGTTGTAGATTAAACGTGCAATCCTGATTGTCAAGAATAATAATAACACAAAAAAAAAATAATAATAATAATAATAAATAAAGAATACAATATTTATAATAATTTACTCACAATATCAAAGCTAGATGTGCCATCGAAAAGTTGGCTCACCTCGATACCCTTTATTCAGAAATGAAACATTAGGGTAACTCACATTGTCAAACATTATTTTTAGAAAAAGAGAGATGGACTGACGAAAGTATAATTGCTTGAGTCCATGTACAAATCAGGTGTCACTTTCACATGTAAAATAACAGATTCAATTCAAGGGTGACATATGTGCCTAATTTTTCTAGGATCGGAGACCTAAATTTTAGAGAAAAACAAATAAATAAGTACCTATGTGTTAATTTTTCGTTAGCAAAGCCATTATGGACTTATAATCCGATAATGGATTAACTTAAAAGGAAGATGTTCCGTGCTATAACTAATTTAGATCTCTATCCCTCCCTAGAAATCTTTACAACTCTCGTGTCTAATCGAGATTATGGACACAATCATAGTAGAAAAATACATATATTACGTCTCCAGTATATTTGAATAATTATTATCTGGAATCTCAATGGTCCGTTTTGCATGACTTTTGAGAATTCAGAAACTTTTGGGTGCGTATGGTTAATTTTGTGCAAAATGCTTATTTTAATTAGAAGAGCTCTTAGAAGAAGTTAGTTTAATGTAACTTGCTCTAAAAGCTCTTTGGAAAAAGAAAATTTTTTAAAAAATTATTTTTCAAACATATAGCTTAAACTCTTCTACAATAAGAAGTAGAATCAAAAGTAGAAATCTTGTCACTCCTTCGGGGGTGGTCGAGTTGGTGGAATAGGTGAACGCGGAAACTGAATGTCACAAGTTTGAATCCCCTGCCAACACTTCCTCGGTCGAGCTCATCGCATCGGGCTTGTCTAGTGCGATTTATCTCTCATGTGTGGTTTGCGAGCTACTGCACATGGAGCAAGATTTACCCAATGTGCAATCATAGGTAGCGGCTGTGGGTTCCTGCTTCAACAAAAAAAATAAAAATAAAAAGTAGAAATCCTGTCAAACCGACACATAATTTACATAATCAAAATTCTTGTATCTAATTCATTAACTCGTTTAATAACATTAGAATAATGATTAGCCAATGAATTAAAGTAACTATCTAATTAATGTTTCTATCAGAAACCTTTGTATATGATGTAAAATATGTGTCGCATCATTCATATTACACGTCATCATCACCTGACGTATAATTATTCTTTGAAAAAAAAAATATCCAGCCTATCCCAATTTCTATCTAAGAAGAAACATTCAATTATTGTTTCAACAAATTAGGGTTAGGGTTTAAATCCCTGTTTGGTGCGCGTGAAGTTGGTGAAGGAGTGACGGCTTTATATTAATCTCATCAAATATTTTTTTTTTTAAAAAAAATCTATATAGATTATTCACTTCCATAAGTTAAGGGCTTAGATTGAGATAATGGGACCTGCATTACATGTCATTTCATCATTTATTATATCATTGTGGCTCTCTCTTGAATTGATGAGAATTTAAGAATTTCTTCAACATTAATAGAATTAGATGTATTTGAAAAGAACAAGGGGGGATTGTGTGAATGTAAGTGAATTGGAAACATACGAGAGGAAGTTACTCGATACCGTGAAACGGTCCCGTTTGATTAAGAGCCCGTTTGGTACCGAAATATAGCCGTTATTGAGTCTCACTCGTCTAATAAAAGTCAACAATAACGGTTAATTTTTCAATTTTAATCCAATTTTAATCTCTATCAAACGAGCTCTAAATATCGATGGATAAGGATATTAAGCGATGAGAGCTCGGAGTTCTAGTTCTGACATGGAACTCGATTTGAGTGAACTTGAAAGGGAGTTTTGATAATTACGACAGAAACCTATATAGATAGGGACTATTGGTAATCTATGATAAGGTTTAACCGTCTTCCTAAAGAAAAAGGTGTCGAGGCGACCACTAATACACAACCTCTGTGAGGGGACTTCTTGCTCAAGATATATTAGGCGTTAAGACGATCACAACCTGTGAAGACAAATAAACGAGGAGGATAGGCAAGCAGAGATGAAAGTAGAGAGCTAACCTAAACACAAGAAAAGATCCATTGAAAGAAAGGATTCGGGGAGGAAATGGGAAGAGTGAGTACAAATAGTGAGTGTCGCATAGTATGATAGTAAAGAGCGACAAGACGTATTTATGTTTCAGACGAGACGAGAATTTATTATTTCGCTATGAGCTATCTAATTAGGCGTCCTATTTTACAAGAGTTGATTTTGATCTTGTAATTGCACAATTGGATCGACAAAGGATGTCTAGGTGCCGAATGTGGCCACGCTAAACGACTATGTCTCCTTCATTTTTATATATTTTACGAAACTTGACCTCGTAGAGTGATTTTAAGTAGGGATTGAATTGGATAACTATACTATCCAATTCAACAATAATCAAGACAGCTTGACTAGGGATTTGAGTATATTTATACCAAGACCTAAGCTCAAGCCATTCAAATTGTCCAACTTGACCAAATCAAGATTGTTTGAAATAGATCAAATTCATTTTTACCAATTGTCAATCGTCAAACTCAACCACGCTACGGTTGAGTTGATTATATTGCGCAATTCACACCCTTATCGAGACTATTCAAATGACGTTGACTTCATTCGTTACAAGTATTAATTGATACCCCAGCTTAAAATTCATAATCATTAATATATTTGGTACGAATGATGCATGGAAATCGATCTTAAACTATTTTTATTTATAGCTTTTAGTGATAAATTCAAAATCGATAAACCAAATGAGCATTTTTTAGCTCCAAACAAGAGTATTAAATCAAAAAAATATATAATTGTAGAAAAACTAAACAAATAAATGAAAATAATTACTTATAGCATATAGAATTCACACAATTATTAATATTTTAAACTGATCGGAATGATTTAGGAAAAGAAAAATGCTCATCAAATCAAATTTGACAACGTGTGCCAACAATTACCTTTAAAATTTGAGTGAGAAAAAATCTTGGACAAGAAAAGAAATTCCTAGGTGGTCCGACTGAGTGTGCCTAAATCTTGCCAGGTCAGCAAACGAATTTCAGGGGTCCCACAAGGTGGCCCTCTTCTTATAGTAATAATTATTTCTCTAGTGTAAAATCATAGTGGGGTCCCTAACTATTCAAAACTATGCAGATGGGTACACAATATTTAAACCCCAACTTGCCCTAACGCTAATCTCAATTGTTCCCTTAAATCGAGTAACTCTATTTATCATTAGTGGTATAAGTAGCAGTAAGTTCCTAATTTATTGTCTAAAATTAAGGAGCAATTATCACATAAATCGATGATCATCACCACTAATTATAAATAACATTATTCCTATAAACCTAGCCTCGTAGGCTTGTACCGTAAAAACATGAGCTCGACAAATCTTTGCATGCTATTCTTTCTATTGTTCTAATCCAATTCAGATGATTAGTGGGGGGAAAAAATCTCAGCTAGGTGGTCCACGTTTACCTAAGTTTTGCCAGGTCAGCAAAGGAATTTAAGGTGGGCCCATGTGGACATGTTGTGGGCCCTCTAGGTTAGAATAGCTTAAATCACATTAACATACTTTACTAATTAATTCAGCATCCAAAGATTCGCCGTCGAAGTTGACAAGTTAATTTGCTTTCAATATCTCTTCTAATTGTCTCTAATTATTTCTAAATTAACTTTTACATTCTTTGCAAGTAAGTCCTTAATTTTTAAACTTGTACACTCAAGTTTCAATCCTTAATTGATGTGGCAGAAGTTCACCGTCCGAATGCATACGGTCCAAATTAATTGCAGTAAAAATAAAATGCAAATTAATACTAGTAGATTGCTTAGCTCTTCACAATTGCAGAAGGTTGAGGACTCATTTGCAAAAAATATATATAGTTTAGGGACTTCCATCGCAATTTCTTGAACGCGTTTACAACGTTACAAATAGGTTACATACACAAGGCAGATTTTCTTGATGAGCAAGATATACCCCATACACACTGCACACTTTTTGACAAACGGGAAAGCTTTTTTGCTTTATGATCAACTACTTTTCTTGGTTAAATCGTTACTAAAAAGTTCGGATTAAACAAATAAAGTTCCTTTATTGACAAAAATACAAGAAAAGATAGTTGGGATTTTTCATATATGAAAAAGCCGATTGAGTTCTATAATTATTAGCTTACTATGATTCTCTTTTTAGTTTAGTAGTATGTTATGTGTGCATGCATGTACAAATATGTGTTACCCGTGGTAAAAGATCGGGGATTTTGTGGCAAAAACATTATGTTTCTTTTTTTAAAGATTTGTAGCACATGATCATAAAAAAAATTTATGCATATACATCAGGAACTCCCAATGTCACTACTATCATCAGGGCCGACCCTAAGAATTTTGAGACTGTAGACGACTTTATATATATAGGTAGGATACTTTTTTTTGAGAAATCCAAATTTGGAAGCCCTAGGCCATTGCCTTAGTGGCTTTGACCCAGGTCCTACTCTGTCCATCGTCATCACCATCAATTGTAACACAATGTATTACGACTTACAATAATTGCATCACCATCACCAATTGTAACACACGGCGTTACAGTGTTGATCTTGCCACCACCACCATTGACATCCCATCACGAACCACCACACCATCAATCATCACTAATCACAAACCCTAAAAAAGAAGAAAAAGCAATTTTGAAGGTTATTGGAACGAAAAATTCACTGATAAGAAAATTGTCGATGTCATCGACTCCGAAATTTATCAAAAGAGTTGAATACCTCCGCCATCACCATCACCACAAAGAAAATTACCCATTCTACCATTGAAACCAAGCATAGCCCAACAACCGGACCTCGCCAAAATACGACCACCGTACGCTGTTGATTAAATTTTTTCCCATATGTCTTATATGATAATAAAATTCTTTCAAGAATGAGTTGTGTTTTTGTGTTATTGCAAGTTATGATTCATATTTAGTTCCTTGTACGAGAAAGTAGACACAACCATTCGATTCGAGGACCCAATTTTTTAAAATTCAACTTGAGGCACGTTCCTGTACCACATTTTAAAAAATTGTCCCACATTCATTCTTCATAGGTGACAAGACAAGGGATTGTCTTGTGGGAAAAGCTCCTCTAAAATCAGAATACACATAATTTATAACCTGTTAAAAACGCGTAAACACGTTATCTTGTAGTAAAAGCTCCTCTCCAAATTATAATTAAGTTGATGTAGATCTTTTATATGATTATTGCGTTTTTGAACTTCTTAATGTGAACTCAAATGAATAATAATTCTTATATCTTAAAGAATATTCCGCCATATGTCCTCCACTCCACTGCTGGCTCACAGCCACCACTCACCGGCCCCGTTGCCGCCAATTGCACCACCACACCACAGCCACATGAGAGTCCTGCCATGTGAATCCTAGCTCTCTAGACTCGATTTTTAAAACCCAGTCCCCTATGGCTCCGCCACTGCTCCCACACATAGCTCAATTTTCTTTTCTTTTTTTGTCGGCATGTATAATTTTCATATGATGCAAATGCAATCGAGACTCTACTCTCTAGCAGTTTAGGTACCTCCTTCGAAAGTTTAAACCTTATAGTATTGGGAAAAAGTGTTGTGCAAATGCAAACTGTGGAATCGAAAAAGAAGAGAAAAATGACTGACGTTGGTTCGACAATGTGTATACGTCTACTGTACGACGTGAATAATTCACTAACTTCGTATATGGTTACATAAGGTTATTTATAATAAAACCCTGATCCCGAAATTATTCTTACAATCCGATATCCTACCGTGGGGCTCCGTCTATGCACCCCAACTTATCTGTGGCTAACCTAATGTGCTACTTAATTCTAGTATGGGTCCGGATCGCTCCATGAGCTAGCTAGCCCACATGATGCTGTCATGGGGACATGGTCGAATAAAAGGCGTGATCTTGAAGAAAGTAGATCAGAGCCGCCGCAATTTAAATGAAACTTTTGAACAGACAAAAATTGCATGCATTTTATTATATATTAATTAATTAACGAGAAAATATTTGTTTAGGTTCAGACAAATATTTCACTTTTTAAAAAATCATTCAATCCGTGTATCGATCTGTCTTCTGATTGTCATTTTGCATATTCATAAAAAAATAACAATGATATCACGAACTCGATCCAAATATGCGTATCATACTCGATCCGTGAACAATATCTAATATTATTTAATAAAAATACTAAAAAAAAAAAAGTATGGACAAATTATTCTTAATCATTAATTATTAAGATTTAAGAACCCTGTCGTCTAATCATTTCACAAGTTGTATGAATCTCTGAAATTAATCTATCATTTTCAAAAGGTGAATTTAATAAGATTTTAATGAACACATGCATGGAATATGAATAATTTCCCAGGCAGTATGAATCTATGATTTTAATTATTTTCTTTTAATTAAATAAGATACAAATTAATGATCTTGATTGTAAGCATAAAAATGGATTGAAATGTTTTTTATAAATTCAAATAAAATAAAGAATATTCAAGTTTCGTTACTACTCATTTATGAAAATTATACACGTATTCAAATTTCGATAAAATTTGTTTTCAGCTTATACTTGAGGACCAACCGCAAGTAATGGAGATAAATAATTCGTGTATATATATATATATATATCTGTGTGTATGTATAATTGTGAGTATTAGCGACAGTGAGCTTCTTTTAAGTAGAGAAGAAGTCATTTTAGCGTGTGAAGCGAGAGAGGAGATGATGTGGGTTTTCTTTCTTGCAAAGCAACCGTGTATAGGAGGACACCTAAGCTCTTTAGGCTTTAGCTATCTACCTCTACGGCCCTCCCACGTAGGCCCGATCGACAAATTTGTTCTACCGCCGCATGACAAGTGTCGCTTAAAGATATATGTCCGCGCAATCGAAAGTTAAAATTAAAAGAAAGTATTGTACAAGAAGTTATTTTGAGATAGAAAAGACATATCCTTGATAGTTTTGTTCAAGCAAGAAAGCACATATCCTCAAACAGTTTTTGTTCGTAGTTAGTAGGATTTGATTGTTTAATAATTAATATTCTACAACTTGTTAAATACGCACGTCTATTTCACGGTTTTCACCGAGTTTTTTTTTTTTTTGGAGACAGTGTTCAGATCGTTACGCCAGAACTTACTGATGATATGGATAAATTCCTTGCTCCATGACGTGTTAAAATAGGTTTCTTTTGGCTCGATTTTTTTTTTCAAAATACATGCTAGAATTAAACACTTTTTCAGCTAAGCATGTAAATCGTGGCTATTAATACAATTATCAGCCAAATCAATGAAGACACGCGTTCGAAAATTATTAGAAAATTTGTTTTGATATGAAAGACTAGACGGGATCGAAAAAATATATTTATTTAATAAAAAAGCCCTACGATATGACAATAATTTTTGACATTAATTAACAAATAATTGAATAAAGAGATACACGGGGTTAGTGGATTTTCTTGTGATTTTGAAATGTCTTAAGAACCCTTTTCTAAGATACTGTTCTTAGGAATATTTCTGATCCTTAATTGAATTATTAATCAAAACAAAACAAATTTGCCGTCGCCAATGCTTCTTGGTTTGTCGTCAAATTGACCCTACTGCTTTTTAATTAACCGCATCAAATTATTTTTGATTTAATTGATTTGGCCATTTAGAAGTTGCGAATCTTGAAATTGTCGCTACAAAATAACACGGCTTTGCCGATGGAAAATTAACTACAATACGTACTTATCGATATTCCGTTGGTGATGGCGTACAACTTTACAGACGGACTAATAGATGTTGTGTAGGTAATAATCGATGACTTTATGGATGAGTATGAATTTATCGACAATTCTATGCTTAGTAAAAGATTTACTTTCGATAAAAGTAAACTTTTTTTTTACAATATAGAGAATTATATTCTTTTTCTAGTAGCAGTTAAAGCAATTAATATGTGGAATATCATTATATTTGCATATAGCATACCTAATGTTCACATCCATGACTTCTTACTCATACAAATATATAAGCAATTATCATTAGCCAAACAGAGAAGATTTAATACAATTAGAACTTCAGTCTACTGTAAGTCGATTCATCCTTGCCAGGGTTGGACGTGGATTGGGTTGGATTGATTTTGAGTCCAACCCAATATGTTCGGTTTGACAATAATTCAAACTGAAACCAACCCATTCATGGTTGGTTTGGACTTGAGTCCCATTCAAGTTGGACCCAATAATTCTTTTGTTGGACAATTTTTTTTTTTTTTGGCCCAATGATTGGGACTTTTTTTCGTTGAATTTGAACATTTTTTTAAAAGTTTGATACCATTTCAATTTGGACCAATTTCAATTACATTATTTTTAAACAATATATCAACAATTGATAATATCTTTAAATTTAAATAGTGAGAATTATGTACTCCACTAATTTTTTTTACAATATAGAGAAGTAAATTCTTTTTATAGCGGCAGTTAAAGCAATTAATATGTTGAATATCATTATATTAGCATATAGCATACCTAATGTTCACATCCATGATTTCTTACTCAATACAAATATATAAGCAATTATCATTAGCCAAACAGAGAATATTTAATACAATTCGAACTTCAGTCGACTGTAAATCGATTCATCCTTGCTATCATTACATATTAAAAGAATAAGAAAAGGTTCATCGCACTCGGAAAAGATACCAGTCAGTCTAGGAAATTCTTATTTCCAACGGGAGGCTCCTCAATTTTTGAAGAAGGTAATACAAAATTGAAGTTCAATCAAACAACTCTCTTTTGTACAGTTACAAGCCCATGTAGGGAACCTGAGTAGGTAGCTGCTGCAAAAAAGTCTATGCAATAACCAATAATCCAGCTATGATAATGCAAGCTGTGGACAGCCAAAGTATAAATTCAGAACTCAGATGGCAGCTTTTTAGTAAGGTCACCAGGTCAAGACTTTACAAGATCTTCATATAGTCAGCCAACCTATAATGCCCATGATCTGTAAATTCAATGGAAAATGCAGCTTGATCGAAAATTCAAGTACACATTTTTCATAAATGGAAAAAAGAACAAGAGAAATATAGCGTTTACTTACAATAATACCAGCATTAATTAATAAAGAAATATGTTCCTCTTTCACCTTTCCCCCCATGGACAGAAGTGAACACTGCAAAGGATCCAAGGACATAAATATATAGCCATCTGGAGCCAGTTAAAAAACAGTTCAGAAGAAGCAAGAATAAGGGATTATGTCTTGATACATGAACCTCATTAAGTCAAGACATAGACTTCATAACAGGTACTTAAAGCGTAAAGCTCCTAATGAATGCCTCCTGCATGAGGCAGTATCTGGGACTTAATATACAGTGGTCTCTACTAAACAACAGGCTTAAGTAATAGATTAAATCAACAGAATATAGGGGCTGATATATTGCAACACGGCACCTAACATAAAATGGAGACATTTCCTACTAACATATTTATGATCAAAAAACAAGGCTCGCTTTTATTACCTTTATTTTACAACTTGATTACTGGTGCCAAATATTATTGCATGCAGTAAGATGTCCCATTAGAAACATGAGTTTTATTCC
>CAIGRR010402229.1:0-10641 GCA_903798365.1 Fraxinus sp. 1973-6204
ACTTTCTCTCCTGTTGCTAAGCTAGCCTCTATTCGGTTATTCATTTCTCTTGCTGCTACCTTTCATTGGCCGCTTCATCAGCTGGATGTTAAAAATGCATTCCTCCATGGTGATCTGCTTGAAGAGGTTTACATGAAGCAACCACTAGGGTTTGTTGCTCAGGGAGAGTCAGGGAAGGTATGCAAACTGCAAAAGTCATTGTATGGTCTGAAGCAATCACTCGGTGCCTGGTTTAGGAGATTTAGCGAGGTTGTGATTGAATTTGGCTTGCAAAGAAGTGCATATGATCACTCCGTCTTCTTTAAACAGTCTACTGTTGGGTGTATTTTATTAGTGGTATATGTTGATGATATTGTAATTACTGGCAGTGATAGCAGTGACATAAGTATGTTGAAAACTTTCCTAGGCACAAGGTTTCAGACAAAGGAGCTAGGTCCTTTGAAATATTTCTTAGGGATAGAGATCTCTTGAAGCGGTAAAGGGATTTTTCTATCCCAAATGAAATATGTTCTAGACTTACTGGATGAGACATGTTTAGCTGAAGCTAAACCTACTGATACCCCCATGATACCAAATGTGAAACTTAGGAGCAGATGATGGAGATATTTTCGTTGATGCAGACAAGTACAGGAGGATAGTGGGAAAGTTGAACTATCTCACAATTACTCGTCCAGATATTGCCTTTCCAGTAAGTGTGGTTTGTCAATTTATGTCATCTCCTAGAACTTCACATTGGGATGTTGTAACTCATATATTGAAATATCTTAAAGGAGCACCAGGACACGGAATTCTTTACAAAGATCATAGTCACTGTAGAGTAGAGGTTTTCTCAGATGCTGACTGGGCAGGTTCTCCTGTAAATAGGCGCTCTATTACAGGGTATTGTGTTTTCGTTGGAGGAAATCTGGTCTCTTGGAAAAGTAAGAAACAAAGTGTTGTAGCTCGATCAAGTGCAGAATCTGAATATCGGGCTATGGCACAGGTAACTTGTGAACTTATGTGGCTACATCACTTACTTGAGGAGATTGGCATTGATAGGTCTCACTCTATGAACTTGTTGTGTGATAATCAGGCAGCTATTCATATTGCCACTAATCCAGTATTTCATGAAAGAACAAAGCACATTGAGGCAGACTGTCATTTTGTTCGTGAGAAGCTACAACAAGGAAACTAAAACTGATTCGTACAGTTCTTAGGGGATCAATTAGTTGATGTGTTCACTAAGGCCTTAGCTGGGAATCGAGTAAACTATATTTGTAGCAAGCTGGGCATGATCGATATCTATGCTCCAGCTTGAGGAGGAGTTTTACGAGTTGTCTTTATATATATAGCATGCGTATATATGGTAGATGGTTATTTTCCTTATTATGTAGGATTATTTCCTAATTGGAAATATCCTTTGTATGCATATAACTCATTCATGAATCAATAGAAAAGATGTGAGTTATTCTCCCAAATCAATTAATAGTATAGAAATATGGAAATTAAGATGACATACCATCATAAACCATGAAAAATATTTCATTTGACAGAAAAACATATTACCCGGATTACTTCTTAAGCTTTACCAATAAAAACCATTTTATTTTATCCTGATAACCGAGGAATGCATCACTTCACCTCTTACATAACCATAAGTTGGCCACGTAAATCATATGTTTACTCCCACCTACTAGCCCCACATGCTTGTCTATGCCACAATAAAGAGTTTCCAAGTATAAATTACTCAAACCATCATATATTCACTTGTCGATGGAGACAAACACCCATCAGGACCTGGTGTTTTCATACAAATATAAATTTTACATTTCAATGATAGCAGAGATTATAATGATAAATATTACCAAAGATAGATAAGTAAAATTAACTTGCTAAAACAGAGTTGTTCGTAAGTAGCATAATGATTCAATTATGTTGTTATTGCCCACAGAATATGTGTAAAAATATATCACCACTACGCCTTTCAAGAAAATGAAACTACCATGATACAGTCAGTTAACGCTAACACACATATGACACATCAAGAACCTAAAAAAATGGCATTTCACAATCGGGTATAGAAGTACACATAGCTCTAAACATTTTATAAATGAAGCCAAAAATGAGTAAGGTACCTTGATTTTTCAATCACCATTTAATAGAATATACATAGCTCCAAGTTAGTTTGCACAGCTGCAAGTTAGTTAACTATTATGGTAGGTAATCACATGTGTCATCCTTGCATTGGTTTGTAATTAGTTAGTTAATGTACAACTGGAGTGAGTTAGTTTTCATTGTTTGTTTTCTATTTATAGAGAACTGCACTCGTCACTCAATAAGCAAGATATTTTTCATTCAATAGATTTCATCTAGTTTCTTCATCTTGTTCAATATGGTATAAGAGCACTAACGTGCATCTTCATCTTCTCACTACNATAAGCAAGATATTTTTCATTCAATAGATTTCATCTAGTTTCTTCATCTTGTTCAATATGGTATAAGAGCACTAACGTGCATCTTCATCTTCTCACTACTCCATTTCCAATGGAGACTTTGATTCACCAGTGATTTATGTTCAATGGAGCTTCTGATTCATGATGGCTACAGATGCTTCAAATCAGAATCAATCTCTTCATGCGTCTTCCTCATCAACGAACAATTCCGCCATTTATGATGGATCTAGTTCGTATTTCCTTCATCACTTGGACAATCCAGGACTCATACTTTTTTCCTAGCTAGCCACTGACAAGAGAAAATTATGCCTCTTGGAACCTAGCTATCGTGATTTCTTTGTTAGTGAAGAACAAGCCAGGCTTTCATTTATGGATCCATATCACGACCTATAGGTGCTCATGATCTGCTTAACTCTTGGATTTATGACAACAACATTGTGATTTCTTGGATCCTCAATTCAGTATCTAAAGAAATTTCGGTCAGTGTAATATATTCTAAATTTTCACATGAGATCTAGATCTATGTTAAGGAATGATATCAATAGAGGAATGGTCCTTGCATATTTCAGCTGAGAAGAGAATTGATGAACCACACTTAGGGACAATCATCTGTCGTGCTTATTTTATCAAGTTGAAAACCATTTGGGAAGAATTCAGCAATTATAGACCAGTGTACTCTTGTGGAAAATGTAACTGTGGAGATACTAAAAAGCTAGTTGAACTGGAGTATGTTATGTCATTTATGATGGGATTAAATGACTCTTTTGCTCAAGTCTGAGGACAACTGTTGATTATGGATCCCATTCCTCCATCAATAATGTTTACACTTGTTCCTTAAGATGAACATGAAATAAATGTCAATGTAAACACTGGTACATCTGGTATTGTTGATTCCATGGCTTTTTATGTCAAAATTGATGCCGAGAAGCCTAATGCAGGTCAATCTTACAATTAAAATCAAAAGAATGAAAGGCATATTTGTACTTATTGTGGATATGCAGGTCAAGTTGTTGATAGATGCTACAAACTGCATGGTTATCCTCTTGGATATAAGGTCAAACAGAAATTTGGTTCCAACAACCAATTAGGTTCTAATAACTAAGCAAATTATGCCATTGCTAATCAAGTCTCTGAATCCATTTCAGATCAGACACATGGCAATGTTGGGAACTTTATGCAGACTCTTAAATCCCGCTCAATATCAACATCTGATAAACATGTTGAGCACTCATCTTACATCTGCAAAAGTAGATGCCAACTCTGGTCATGTATTAGGTACACATTTTTCTATCGCCCTTAACCTAGTACTCAATTCTCCTGGATATTTTTGGTGGATTTAGGGGCTACAAGCCTTATTTGTTTCAATCAAATCAGCATTTCACGTAACAAAATTAGTCCAAAATCCATATGTTACATTGCCCAATCATGTAAGAATCCTTGTACACTTCATTGGAATTGTGAAAATTACTCCTGAAAAATGCATAGTTCGACCCTAACAATACCTAGAGGAGGTGAATAGGTATATTATGCGGAATTAAATTATTACAACAAATTAGCAACAAGTCACCAATTCTTATTTCTAAATGGTTAAACAATCACGTCAGATTAATCCTATGTTTGAATACCGCAAATTATATAAACAATAAATAAAGCAGTAAATCAACACACAGTATGATCATGGAGAAATTCAATTGGGAAAAACTCTGAGCGCTTTGCTAGCAATCCACTCTAAATGATTCAAATACTTACAGTCTACTAGACTAGACGACACATACTATTTGAACTCCCGCCTACAAATCCTACGACTCTTCTGGATATAGTTCTCCCCTGCACCAATCCTTAGCTGCAATGTAATTGATTCAAAATTTTATTTTTCATATGTATTAACATAAAACATGGCTTAAATTCATATGTTCAAATTTTCAAAAAAAACACACACGTACTAGTCTAGTTAAATGCTCCATGAGATACTGTGACCTTTTTTAGAAAAGTCATAGAAAAGTGATATAATTCACATTCTCCTTGAGCAAACACCTTGCAGGCATCAATATAATTGGTTCAAAGTTTTATTTTTCATATGTATTAACATAAAACAGAGTTTGAATTTGTATGTTCAAATTTCCAGAAAAACGCAAATGTACGCATCAATTAATTGCTCCAATGAGATATTGTGACTTGTATAGAAAAGTGATGGAATGTTACTTTTTCATAGCATTCTTCTTGAACAAACACATTGCATGCATCAATATAGTTGATTCAAAATTTTCTTTTTCATATATATTATCATAAAACAAGGCTTGCATTGGTATGTTCAAATTTTCAAAAATGTACACGTATGCATCTTGTTAATTGCCCTAATGAGATACTGTGATCTGTTTTGAGAAAAGTGAAGAATGCCACTTTTTCACATTCTCATTTTGTCAAGTACCTTGCATGCATCATTTTAATTGACTCAAAACAAAATTTTCATATGTATTAACACAATCCGTTTCCTCTCAAGTTCAACAATATTATTTTCCAAACATGTTTCCAATCATAATAACAAAATTATCAAAAAGAAACTTCATAAATGTTAATTAATTACATTATAAGGTTTAAACTAAACCTAATCACAAAATTCAAATAAAAGTGAGATAGACAGTGAACTATAATGATTAGAATTTGTAAGTGAGAGATTATTTAATTGAAAATTGATAATTACTTTTGTTATTTTCATAATTTATGCAAAGAGAATACTAAACAATTTTAAAATAACAAAATTGGGGAACTAATTAAGCCCCTATTTGAATCTCCTTAAAATCGATTTTAATGAGATTTCTCATTTTTCCGCAGTAAATTAAATATTAAAAAACTACAAAGTGCACAAAACATTTGTCAAACAGTCAAAATCTTTCAGAAACGTTGAAACTCAAATTGTCCAAACCATCCTCATTTTTTAAATCAATTTTCAAAAATAACCCTCATATTCCTTAGTTTTATTTTTTTTTAAAAAAAACCTCCCACCATTTAGTTGAAGGGTAATTTGGAAATGTTCATTTTGGGACCTGCAACATCTCCCCAAAAGTCTACCATTGATTATGTTTTTCAGAGAATAACTGACAACTTCAGTGATGGGGCCCCATAAGTGCAAAAAATGAAATTGGCCAAAATCCCATTTTAATGGGTCTCAAACACACTATAAACAAGGAGTCAAAAAACGCTGTAATTTTGTTTGTGTATTGCATGGAGATTTTCTCGATTTTTTTTTCAGAGTTTTCAATGTTGAAGTAGCCTCGATCTTCTTCCAGAGCTTCGAAGAATAAACGAATTTTTTTTGTGTATTTGTGGAAGATTTCCTCTTTCACCTATCAATTTTTCCTTGATTTTTTCAGCTTGGAGGCTAGTTTTTGTGGATGTCGTGATTTTTAGGTTTGAGCGTATTTTGTACATTCAAATATAATGGATTACCATTTAATCTAACTTTATCATGTTTTTTTCCAAAAATGTCCTAGGGTATTTGTGTAAGTACCCAAGGAGAGCTAGAAGAATGACATTCACCAATTAATTAATTAATAAGTGTTGGACAATTAATTAATTGGATTGCTAATTGGATTAATTATTTTATGGACCAACTCTAATTAATTTGACTAATTAAATATTTGATCATGTTAAGTTTACAGGATGGGCTAAATCTATTTGAACTTTTAATAATAGGCTGCTAGGGTTTGAAAAATCATAACACAACACAATTGTGCGTCCGTTTAAAACACATTCTCATCCATTTTTTCCCAATCTAATTTCAAAAGTCGTGGGACCCAGTACCTTAACCATCCATTTCATGTGACAATGTTCCCAGCCCACTTGAGAGAATTAACCTTTCTTATCCACAATTATTTTTAGTTTCCAATATTGCTCTCCAACTTGGGTGTTGTGTTAGGTGGATAGTTTATTTTGCATTCGCTATGAACTTATCAATTGACTCAATAAATCTCCGAAAAAAATCGGAAAAGAATTCGTGGAAAATTATAAATGACTTCGCACACATCGGCATGTATAACGACTAAAACAAATACATTAAGCCCCTCAGTCAATTCGACTGCGATATATAACTACTAACGTAATGCCTTCGCCTTGTAATCATGTAGTTGCTGCCACGACATGTCCTCTTCAACTATTGCATCTACCTTGATGACAATTTCATCTTCTTCATCAGGTAGATCTATCTCGACCTCGTCGTCATCTAATTCTTCGGCTATACGAAAACCCTCATCCAGCGATCGTTTTTCCTAAGGAAGTTATGTATACCCATTGTGGCCACGACCACAGTTGTTTGCGTTCTCATATTATACGTAAGCATTCGATTAATGATCTTCCATATCTGTTTTCAAACACCGAATGGACGCTCAATAAAGTTACATCATGAGGAGTAATGGTAATTGAACCACTCATGTGCATTTCAGAACCGACGACGATGTCTTTTCCTTGTGTTGTCGAATTCTTGAAAATGATATCTGATATCAGAGCCTTTATATGGAGCCATATACCCAGGCCTATGTGTGAAACCAGAGTCAACCGGGTAATATTTACCGCTCGCAGGTTGGGGAAAATTGATTTCCTGACTATGTACAGCATGGGCCAATATGCGGCTATTGTGGGTGTTTCTGGTGGTTCCGACAGCACGAACGTAAAACGGAGATTGAAATCACAGGAGGCCAGTATATTCTGGGTTGGAATCCCCTCTCTTCCAATGTAATTCTCCCTTATATTTCGTAGCAGCACGGCTCGCACATGGGTTCCTCGAGCGTACCAATGCAATCCTGTAATAACAATATTTATCAACACAACTTGAAGTCATCAGCACTATTACAGTTGTACCATCAATGACGTTACAAAAATAATTGGAATAAGGGATATCATTCCACATTTGGATGACGATAAGCTACGCCTTTGTTGTAACACGGATCTGGTTTAATCATGGTCACCGCGAAAGCCACGTATGCATGCAAGACCGTCTTAAAGTAATGGCTGACCGTCTGCAACAAATGATCGAATAGCGTTTTCACTTGCCGATATCCTTTACCGTGTGCTAGAATACACAAGAACATTTCAACTTGTTCGTATATGTCAATGGTCACACTATTGGAAATGTCGTACTCGTCGCAAAGGATGTCTGTAAAGTACATAAACATTGGAGGGTACATCCTGAACTCCTAGAAACACGTTTGTGGATACACATGCATATTTTGTAGCATAAAAATGTGGTCGCATCGCATTGTCGAGAATAAATATCGACGTGCTCTATTAGGTGCTAAGTACTCTTGAACAATTCGCTCAGTGATTCTATAGTACTAAAGCCACATGTTAATGTCATCCTCTAACTGTTGCATCAAATCTTCATCAGAACTCGTATCTGAATCAAACATCGATTCAACGTCGCCATTTGTTTTTGAAGATGAGTACACATTTGACGTATCTGACCTAGTTTCGAACTTGTTTCTATTCTGTAGAAAGTTCAAATATTCGGTTCGAATATTTATGGTGAATTAAGGCCTTATAAACAATAATAAGGCTTCAAGAGTTTATGAAAGAATAATTTACTCTACGTAGTGAGTCATGAAATAATGTCGTTGCTATTTATAGAACTAAAACTACAGAAGTAATAATTTGAAGCAAAAATGGATGTTGACTAATTGATTTGTCCTTTTGTTTTACTTATCCAATTGGGATGCATGGTTCAAATTCAAGAAGCTCGGAATATATTCCCTGCATTCCATGCAATATTGTTTTGTTGAGCAAGTTAAGGAACGGAAGTGAGAGTAATAATGTGGATTTGGAAAACATATGGAATTGTAGCAACTATGTATGCATGCATAATTTTCAAATCAGGATGCAGGGAATATATTCCCTGAGGTACTTTTACTATCACTAGCAGGCCTGTGCAAAATTAGTGATTGAAACTACATATTAGAATACAATTTTGAAGGTACTATCAAACATAAAGTTACAAATAAAAATAAAATTAAACGCGAGTCCAGTACACATAAAATCATATGATTAAAAAGGGAAAAAAAATTAAAACTCATCGCAAACATCCGAACGGAGCGCTCACCCCTTAATGTTAATGGACAGATTGTCTCGCTCGAACCAGTATTCGATGAACTTAAATCTCAAATACAGTGACTTGGAAACACAGTATGAGCTACGATTTTCTTTGTCTCGTAGGAACCACAAGGCAAAGAGGTGGAGTCGATCACCTTCCTGCACATGCCCAAACGGCAAAAATTCGTCAACGCACTCCTCGATTGACATTCTTCCCTTACGATACGAGTGCGCAATTAAGATAAAATCTATTCCAACACTAACCAACTGCTCAAGGGAAGCTGTAACCTCTCGGGCACCGTACATTTTCTTCTTTCCTTTCTCCTTCTTGTGTTTGCTTTTTCTTTTATCCCCACTATGGTGCCCAGATATATTCATGGAGAAGTTAGCTCAACCTTCGACTGGGCTGCCACTGGTTGTTGCCTCTGCATTAATAGGAACTCTCACCTCCGTACTCTTTGTCGCTATCTGTGCCCAATTCAAAACCACGATGTGACTGCTTCGTTAGGGACAATGCATACTTTTTCGAGTCGTCGATTTCTCCGAACAATCTACCATATGTGTCATAGATCTCGTTGCATTTGAAATTCCTATACTTCGCGTACTTTGGGTTTTCCTGCATAGACGAGGTAGATGACAAATTACGTTGGAATGCGAAAGAAGTACTCACTGGTGCATTTACATGTATCTATAGGTTCTGCGGATGAAGGAAGAATATGAAGGCAAGCAAAACATACATCCGATACTACTGGTTCTCACATAAATCACAGAAACGGGAGATGCGATTTTTTGTCTTTCACCATGTTCAATTAATACTAACATAACCAACATCACCATAAACTACAAATAGTAACTCGAAAATGTGAAGCTCAAGATGTGAAATTTATTCCCATTAACATAATTGGATCGAGTCCAGTGTGCAGTATTTTACTGTCTAATAGTTCAGTATATATTTGGTGCAGACAGAAGTGAACGAATGCCTTAATTTTTGCTTCTCACCAATGGTCCGGGGTGTGAATTCTTTCGGTACCCGAGCAGTACTCAATTCCAGTGCATCGCAAAAACTCAAACAGGTGTTTATTCCAATAGTTCTTCAGCTGCAATGTAGTTTAGTCCTTCCTCATCGAGGCATTGAACATGTCTGGTATACGATGCCATCCTTTCGGAGAGAAGCATTTGCCTCATCAGTGGCCTTCAGTTATGACAAGTTCGCAGGTGTCGATGAATACTTTGTGCTCCGACTGGTTCCACTTCGTCGTTTTCTGCACCATCTCTTGGGGTGCCTACGACTTGGAAGAAGCATTGCGTAACTGGTCAGGGCTCCCACTTGTAAACCTCTGCCATGGGAAACACGTGGTTAAGAGTCAGGTAATATTGGTGCGAACTGATTAAAGAAGAAAGCAAAATTAGTTTCCGTCCAACATTGTAGGGAGAAGTGCCAATGATGGGTATGCGAAAAATGAAGTGAAATCCTGGAAATTCGAATTCTATCCATGTGCAAAAAGTGACAGTTGTATATTTGTAGCAAATGTGCTCGTCGAAAATTCTTGAATGAAGAATGACTTACCGTTTGGTGGGGGGAACAGTGCCACCGGGAGCAGTCGTTATCCATTGTAGCCGGTGACAATTTTGTGCAAGCCTCTGAATTTGTAGGCTAAGAACACTCTGGATCGAAGTCGGCAACAGATAAGAAGAGAAAAAAAAATCAACTATCTCTACAAAATCGGTAGGCTTTCAAGTGCAAAAAGTCTTGGGTATTCGTTGTGGACAGTTAAATGTAGACGTCTTTCTACTAGATTTCCAAACGCCTTATGATTTTTTCCCTTGTATTCGTCCAGAAATTTTTTCCCTGAGAGCTGCGCAGCTGTCTGTATATTTTTTACGAACAGTAAGTGGAAAAGGGTGAGGGGAATTGTGTGAAACTGCAATTACAAATGGAAGGCAAAAACGGAAAAAAGATACAATAGGAAAATTGTGATTAAATTAGGATTCTTACACATTTCCTTGACTTTGGGGCGTGTTGTCTGATTTCACTGTAGGAAAATTAGTTTTTCACCAAAAAAGGGGTTTCAAACGGGGGATATATATATGTATATATACTTCCAAAGAAAAAATCCATTCAAACTAATTC
>CAIGRR010402241.1:0-10130 GCA_903798365.1 Fraxinus sp. 1973-6204
AGTATTTGTGGAAATTACATAATTCCAGGTGTTTAAAGATTGACTTGAGAGGCTTGATGCTGTTCAAGACGACCCACTCTCGATGTTGCTGCACAGTGGCGACTTCAGAGTTACCTGCCGACGTGGGTTGCGTTGATTGCTACCATGAAGGATGACAAATGTTGGTAGTGCAAAGATGGTGGCTGGTGATGTCTGTGGTGGTGTTGGAGGTGATGAGATTGGAGGTGGTGGCGGGTTTGTGGTGGGTCGTGGTTGTGTTGTGGTGTGGTGTCTTTGTTGTTGGCGATGACGAAGATGGAGATGGAGGTGGTGGCGGGTTTGGGATTTTTTTTGTTGGATCTGGTGGTGATGGTTTTGTTGGTGTTGGTGTTGTGGTGGCGACGTCGGCTGTTATGCGGTTGGCGATGGATCTAGTGGCAACAACGGGGTGGTGGTTGTTAGTGACTAGAGATTTGATAGAGTTGATTGTCATGGTTTTTGTTAGCAGTTGATTGGATCTCGTTACGGTGATTTTGTTGGTGGTGATGTCGTGGTGTTGGTGGTGGTGCTGTTGTGGCGGTGACGGCGACGACAGTGTAGGTGGTGGTCATATGTGATTCACTATTTGACCTGTGACCAACTATTTGGTTACCTATGACTAACTGTTGAATCGTGACTTTAAAATTCGNTTTGTTAGCAGTTGATTGGATCTCGTTACGGTGATTTTGTTGGTGGTGATGTCGTGGTGTTGGTGGTGGTGCTGTTGTGGCGGTGACGGCGACGACAGTGTAGGTGGTGGTCATATGTGATTCACTATTTGACCTGTGACCAACTATTTGGTTACCTATGACTAACTGTTGAATCGTGACTTTAAAATTCGATAATTTGTGACCAACAAATTTGAAGATATGTGTCTGATTGATAAAAAGTTCCTTAAATTTTTTTATTTGTGACCAATAAAATAAACCGACCTTGAAATTCGATAATTTGTAATCAACAAATTTGGAAATATGTGACTGATTGATAAATTGTAATCTATAATTTTTTATCTGTGACCAATAAAATAAAATGTATCATATAAATTTTTTGATTTGTGACCTGAATTAATTTGTGATTAATTAATTTGATAATACATGGTCAATAAATAAGTTGTGACTTATGATTATGTACTTGTGACCATTAATTGTATAATTATGACTTTATTATATTTAATTAATAAAATATATTAAAATAATAAATAAATATCTGATTTTTACATTAATTAAATTTAAAACCTAATTTTTGAATTGTGCATAGTTAATGCCTTATTTGTGAATTTTTCCCAAAGTAGTTTTTTGGTCTAATTTTGATAGTAAATATGGGCTTAGGTTTCTGGAGTAGACAAACCCAATCTACTCGGATGGCTTTCATCCAAAACTTGTCATGTAGCCAGTTTGAATTGCCACGATCAAGTGACATTTGTGTCGTGGCATCTCAAAAAGGTGTAATACAACCAATTAAGGAACATAAAATATTATTATGAAAATTTAGTAAATCAGTCTCTGAATTTTACGTTATTGAAATAAAGGTAAACATAATATCTTTGTAAGAATGCTAGAGCAAGGACATCATTGACTGTGTTGATTTTCAATTTTTTCTAAGTTTAATAGGGTAAGACATAAATTAGATGAACAAAGATGAAAGCAACTGAATTTTGTTTCAGACTTGGGAAAATTACACGTGATAGAAATTCTGAAATAGAAAAATATATCATAATACAAAAGAAAACTACCTGGACAAAAAATTCGAGACTAAGATACACGAATTCGACCACTAGTAAAATTAGCTATAACATAATGCAGTTGGAAATCAAGCCATTATTTAATTTTACTCACAAAACAAAAAGTTTGCAACTTCAGGATTAGTACAAAGAAAATACTACGAATAGAACAACAAACCAGCAATTAACATGGAGCCCCAAAAATTTATCTTTTCTCGCCACGTGGGATTTCAAGGAATCTCCTACTAGGAAATAAAAAATAATTTATTCAAATAGATAATAAAAGGTTTTTTGTAAAAGAAAAATAATTCTAAGTTGAGTTTTTGACTTATTTGGATGTACAACGGTAGAATAGAGGCTCTCTTTATTCAAGATAAAAAAAATGAGGAAGCTCTATAGATAGTCTCATCAAACTCTTCGTTACCCAGAGCCAACTCCTAACGGTACTGTACCAAACTGTATATCCACCATGGTACCAAACTTGTGCTATTGTTTCTTAATTGATTCTGCCCAACCTTGCAAGATATATAACTGAGACTTTATCCGCCCCTCCAATACAACACAACACCCTTCCGCACCTTTAAGACTCCACCTGCACCAGAGAATGTGTACCCTCTCAAATCTAAGGAACTTAGCGAGATGATGTTCTTCTTCAAGTCTAGAATATGTCGAACTTGGCCAAGTGTTCTGATTGTTCCATCTACCAACTTCAATCCGACTCTCCCAGTATCAGCTACCCGACAAGATTCGTTGTTTCCCATAACAATTGCACCTTGCACCACTGTTTTATATGATTCAAACAAATCCCAATTAGGATTTATACGAAACTCACAAGCTATATCCAAAATCCACTCCTCGTCGGCTTGGATTCCACGTCAGAAATCGTCAAAAGATCTCCCTCACTTACAAAATCCTCTGCGATATCAGCTTCACCTGAAGTCTCTAATTAACTCCCACGATTTGCAACTGAATTACCCTTACCCTGTAACTCCTTGCAATCCCTCTTGATGTGTCATTTCTTCTTGCAGTAAAAGCGGACCCTATTACTGAAATCCACCCTTGACTTGCCCCTTCGCTGATTACCACAAACCACAAGAGCTTCATCATCTCTGTAACTAGCTCCAATCAGATGCTTCATCTTCTCCTTTGAGAACAAGACATCATGCATGTCTTCAATAGTGAATGTGTCATAACTGTACTGAATCGTGTCCTTAAATGACAAAAACGAACTAGGCGGCGAGTACAATAAGATTAAGACCAAGTCCTCTTCATCATATTTTACCTCTAATGTCTCTAGATCAGCGACAATCTCCTTAAACACGGCCATATGATCTTCCAGTAGGTGCCTTCTACCATGTGATGAGAATAAAGCCTCTGCTTCAGATGTAATTTGTTGGTCAAACTTTTGGTCATGCAAATTACTCCAGTTTCAACCACAATGCAACTGTTGTCTTCTCCTTCAAGACGTCCTGAAAAATGTTGTTAGATAGATGAAGATGAATTTGCGAAAGTGTCTTGCGATCCTTCCGTTGCTTCTCCTCTGTTGTCCAAGTTGTGAGCATCTTATCAAATCCTAACAAAGCATCATCCAAATCTATCTGCACCAATACAACCCTCATCTTCACTTGCCACAACGAAAATCTTGTACTGCGATCGAACAACGAAATATCATACTTCATAGTAGACATCGATAACAAAAATCTCAAACAATCAAATCCTTGTTCTGCTGAACTACTGAAACTTGGCTCTGATACTATTTGTCATGAACTTGAAGAGGTGATATGACGCGATATGACGTATAGATAGCACAAACAATAACAAGATTAAAAGAAAGCAAACAAGCAAAAGAAATTTACAGAGGAAATAATACTTTATTAATGACAACCAATAGAGAGAAAATACAATTATACAATATTCTACTGCTATGAAATCGAATAAACTACATAAAGAGTCTACTATTTATAGGACATATGTCCAAAAGCTAGAATTAACATAAAATATGGAAACTAGGTTAAAAATCTTGTAAAATCGAAGAATAAGGAAATAAAATCGCGTGAAATCGAGAAAAGGCGAGGGCATGTCGCTTGAGCGATGGCTCAGTGACAGACTCCTTGTTCCAATTTTACACCTCTCGCTTAAGTGAGTGGGCATCCGTCCAACGCTGTCAATTTGGACAGAATTTGGGTAACAGAACCCAACACTATAAATGCTTCGTATTCTAGTTTCAGAATCTCCAGGATTGGCAATGTCCCAATTAATGACATCCTTTCCTAAGGCAACCAATTCCGAAAAGAGTAAGTTTTTTTATATTCTTGGGAAAATTAACCACTAAATAATCATCATTGAATGTACTTCCATCAATTGTGAGTGAGTCGAGATGAGAAAGAAAGTCGAGATCAGGGCATCAATTGCATGGGGACTCGCATTTAATCCTACTAAGATTTGGGGAACATTTGATGATTTCTTTGTCTTCTGAATAAAAAATGCAAACGTAATAGAGGGTTTGGAGGCTATTTTTTCTGGTGCTTTCACAATTCTTACTAAACTTTGCAGGGATATGTAAGTATCCAACATGTAGATGTCTCAACATAGGCATATTGAGAACGTATGATGGTATATCATTTTGCTCATTTACAAGAAGAAATTTTAGGTTATGGAGTGCGCCTATTGATGACTCTAGTATTGGAATAACCAAGTATCTCAAGTGGGAATAATTTTGAATCCCAGTATAAGATTTCTATAATAATGTGTATTCAAGATCCTAAATTTTTTTCCAAATCGTAAAGAATGATGAAGTTTGAGAGTTCTCAAGATTGTATTGCTGCTAAGCTTCAAGAATGTTTTATTTCACATATAGAAATTACAGTCATGTATCACAGGCTAATTACAAAAACCTCAAGAGCTATTCTAAGTAAGAATTCTAGAGTAAATGCTAGCTGTTACAAAGAAATGAATTCTTTGATATTTGGCTAAGAATCTGTCTCTACATTCTCTGCTTAATTTGAGTGATTTCCTTGGTATTTAGTTGTTTCCATTATACCGCAAGATAGAGCTTCCATAAGCTAAGCCTATCTTGGTTCTCAACAGTACTGTCCTTTGATAGGAAAGTGCTGTGGTCAGAAGATAAGCTAACCGGTCTTGTGTGTTTATATGGTGAACATTGAGAATACCACGTTGGACCATGTCTCACACAAAGTGAAGATCAATTTGAATGTGTTTCATTTTTAAGTGTTGCATGGGATTGAAACTAAGGTGAATGGCCCTCAAATTATCACATAGTAGATTAGGTGGTTTGGAGATTGGAAGGCCGAGTTCTTTGAATAAGGAAAGAAACCACACAGTTTCTAAAGCTGCATTTGCTATGGCTCTGTATTCAGCTTCAGTGGATGATCGTGCTACTGCCCTTTGCTTCTTTGAACTCCAAGAAATCAGATTTACACCAAGAAAGCTTATATATGCTGAAGTGGAGGCTCGATCATCAAGGTTTCCCACCTAGTCCGCATCAGAGTATTTGATGAGGTCAAAGTTTGATTGCTTTTTAATATGAATTCCATAAAAAATAGTTTTCTTGATATAGTGAAGTAATCACTTTGCAGCTGTCCAATGAGTCACTGTTGGTTTGTACATAAACTATGAAAGTTTATTTACCAAAAAGGAGATATCCGGGCGGGTGAGGAATAGGTATTGGAGTACACCAATGACACTTCTAAACTCAGAGCTGTGACACTTCTAAACTCAGAGCTGTCTGTGGAAGATATTCCATCCATCAATTTCAGAACGGTATTTGTTGATGAGGGAGTGGAGGCATCATTTGCACCAGCCATGTTTGTTTTAGACAAGAGGTCCTGGATATACTTGTGCTGAGATAGGAAAATTCCAGTTTTTGTTGGAATTACCTCCATTCCCAAGAAAAAATGGAGCTGCCCTATGTCTTTTAAAGAAAAACTATGTCCACCTTGTGGAATAATCTTAGCCTCAAAATTTGTATCGTTTCCAGTTATAACCAAATCATCCACATATACTAATAAATAGCATAGAACTGAGTTCTGGCTATAGATGAAGAGTGATGAATTAACTTTGGGATTCTGAAATTTGAGGCCTACTATGGCCAATTTAAGAGCTATATACCAAGCTCTTGGGGCCTGTTTTAGACCATAAATAGCCTTTCGTAGCCTGCACACATGATTTGGTTTAGTAGCATCTTTAAACCCCGGTGGTTGACCATATATACTATCTCACTTAACTGGCCATGTAGAAATGCATTATTAACGTCCAATTGTCTCAAGGACCACCCTTCATTACATCTATAGTCGGTACAGTTCTAATAGTTGCAGTTTTAACAACCGGGCTGAATGTTTCTTTGTAGTCTATCCCTTCACGTTGATTAAACCATTTTACAACAAGCCTTAAAGCGATCAACCGACCCATCTGATTTTTTCTTCACTCGAAACACCCATTTACATCCCCACAGGATTACAGTTCTTAAGTGGAGAAACCAATTCCCACGTTCCACGACGCATCAGTGTAATAAGTTCTTCAGACATAGCTTGTCTCTAGTGAGGTTCACAGAGTGCTTGTCTTAAACATGTAGGTTCAATGGGTAATGTTATAGGATGTTTGGTTACAAAATTGAACTGTTTAGGTTTGAATGTTGTTCATTGACCGTGTCGTCATTGGGTGGGTTTGAATAGGGTTTGGCAAGGTGGGCTCAATTTGTGGTTCAACATGTGTGATTTCAGTTTGAGTAGCTTGAGTTGTGTGTGAATTAGAGTGAGTAGATATATTTTCATGATATTGACATGAATTAGGGCAAGAAGAGGAATGGGGCATTTCCTAAAAATTAGAAGGGGAAGAGATGGGGTTACATGAGGATGACGTTAAAATGGTGTTGCCTCCTGTTGTCACTGGTGGTTGCTCCGAAAAAGGCAGCACAACGATGGGTGACCATGTTGTCGCGGACGAGGGAGAGGACAATGGAAAATGTGGCTCGACTGAATGAAGGTGGGGGATAAGGTTAGGTTTCATCAAACAAGACATGCCTGGACAAATAGAGTTTTTGGGCTTTTGGGTTAAGGCATTTGTAAGCATTCTGGGTTGAGGAGTAGCCCGTGAAGATACAAGAAATGGCTTTGGGCTGAAGTTTATTATTGTTGTATGGCTTGGTGAGGGGAAAACACAATCACCCGAATTTTTTTAATTTGAGATAATTTGGTGGCTGATGAAATAATGTCCCAAAAGGTAATTTGTTATTTAGGAGGGGGTGTTGGCTGACGACTTATAAGGTATGTTGCCGTGGAAAAAGTATGAGGCCAATATTTTAATGGTAGAGACGCATCATGCAAAAGAGTTAGGCCTGTTTCCACTAAATGACGATGACGATGCTCGGATACACTGTTTTGTTGTAGTGTGTGAGGAGCGGTTGTATAATGACTTATTCCATTTATGGAAAAATATTTTTTTAGAGCAATGATTCTCCGTCATTATCTGAATAGAGGCTCTTAATTTTGGATTGAAACCTGCTTTCAACGAGATGTTGAAATTGAAGAAATATTTTGCGGACTGTATATTTTGTTTCCATTGGATAAAACCAAATATATTTTGTGAAATGATCAACCAAAATCAAGTAGTATCGTGACCATCAATGCCAACCGTATTTGAGGGACCCCAAATATCAATGTAAATTAAATCTAAGGGTGCATGACTTTGAAGACTATTTTGACGAAATGGTTGCTTGTGTGCTTTATTAATAGAGAAAGAGACACAAAGATGATAATCATGCACTTCTTTTATTATTGGAAGGGAAAAACTCTTAACAAGATGATGAACAATTTTATTTGAGGGATGTCCTAGACGTTTGTGCCACCCATCTTTTGACGTCCGTTCATGCACGTTTGCAACCATTTTTGAAGAAGCTTTCACCAATGATTCCGGGAGAGTGTAAACACCATTTTCACACGCACCTTTGAATAGAACTGCCCCCGTGGTTTGATCCTTAATAAGAAAAAATAGGGGGTGAAATTCAACAACCATATTATTTTGAGACGTAAAATGGTGCACGAAAATGAGATTTTTACGAATGTTAGGAACAAAAAGGGTATCATTTAAATAAAAGGTGTGTATTAGTGCTTTGAGAACCAGTGAACCAATGTGTGAAACATGCAAACTTGAATCCTCACCGAAGACAACTTTATCAGTGCCATCATATGTCGAATGTACTGATAAATTTTCCAAATCACCAGTTATGTTGTGTGAAGCCCCGGAATCAAGAAGCCATTTGGCGTCCTTTGCGGATGAAATTGTAGTATAGTTTGCAGTTGGGTTGGGTCGGTAAAATGGGCTTTGGGGCAATGCTTTGCAATGTGGCCCAACTTATCACAAAGTTGACATTTTGGTGTGTACTTTCGCTGTCCATGGTACCTGAATTGCCTTCGATTTTCTGTTGGGCCTCCAGATGAGCGGTAAGAGCCTGAATGGAAGTCTGCCTTTGAAGCTACAGTACTTTGACAATTTTGGGATTTTGGCTATCGGGAGAGGACCTAGATCGTCAATTGGAGTAATTGGCCAACGCTACCAGTTGCTGGGTGGTAGATTCAAGTCGACGGAGGTACGCATCATGGCTAAGAAGAAGATCATGAAGTTCTTCAAATGATAAAAGATTTTCCCTTACACGAATCGGCGCAGCAATTTCGCGAAAATCGCTTCCCAGTCCATTGAGGATATATAGAGTTAAATCATCCTCTGAAATAGTGTTATCAATAAGGAAAATTTCATCAGCAAGGACCTTGACAATGTGCATGTATTCTTGAACCGTTTGATTTTCCTTTTTTTATCATTGCAAGCTCCTTCTTGAGTTACATTGCTCAGGTACGGGATTTGCTTGCATACATAGTATGCAGTTTATGTCATGCTTCTTTGGACGTTTTTGCAGCGAAAATGAATGGAGTGATTGTGGTTGATGTGGATGCCAAAATGGCACTGAGAATAAACTTATCTTGTCTTACCCAGTGGGTTTTTTGTGGATTGGTGATATAGGGATCAGTCGGGTGAAACATGATTTATCACCAGTGACATAATCGAGGAGATTGTATCCAATAAGGAGGGCTTCAAACTGGGCATGCCATTGCGGGAATGTTGAGGGTGTGAGTTTTTCATTTATTTGAGCAGCAACGTTGAGTGCAATGAGAGGAATATCTGTGGAAGGTGGTGGAGTGGAGATCGGATTGCTGGTGTTTTCAGAGGTGGGGATCGAGGTCTCGTTGGAGGTGACTCTCCTGATACCATGATGAAGTTTGAGAGTTCTCAAGATTGTATTGTTGCTAAGCTTCAAGAATGTTTTATTTCACACATAGAAATTACAGTCATGTATTACGGGCTAAATACAAAAACTTCAAGAGCTATTCTAAGTAAGAATTCTATAGTAAATGCTAGCTGCTAAAAAGAAATGAATTCCTTGATATTAGGCTAAGAATCTGTCTCTACTTTCTCTGCTTGATTTGAGTGATTTCCTTGATATTTGGTTGTTTCCATTATAAAGAATGGATAAGGCCTCGGGGAGATGATGCAACTGATCTCTACACAAGCGATGGAGATGTTTAGATATCAAGAATTGGCGATAGCAGCAGAAAAATAGGAACATGGAGGACCATCATCAATTCAACCAGCAACAGCATTGACAATTACCACACATCATCCATCCTAAAAATAAAAGTATTTTGTCACTCATAATATTGAAATTAAATATGCAAAAGCGGAACGACATCACCAAAAATTGACAAAATGTGATTGATTTTTCAAATTCCTTCAAATTGCTCATTTCTGCCGTTTTCTATGTGTATGGGTAATTCCCGATTTTCTCTGCACTCGGCCACAAATTCTAGAGCTGCCACCCTCTTTTGTGTAAAATATATAATCTTTTCTGTAATACTCCGAACTTCACATTACACCTTTGGTCAATATGATTCATGCATTTCATGCTATTTACAATGTCACTTGTACTAATTTTCCTAATTGCTTCCTTTTAAAATGGTGCATTCGATTATTGGGATTTTAAGTTCTTTATATGGTGTTAATCTTTGACTCCTCGACCTACGTGGTAAATTCTACCTTGGATATGATAGAGAAATTAGGTTAATGTAGATGTTGGAGATTGACTTGTAAGCAATGAGAATATTGAAAAGGCCAGAATTAGTATTGTCAAGGTTTCAAGAATTCTATTTGGTTGATCAAGGTCACCCTAAACCTTAGATAGGTAATTGGAATGTTTTGGACATGAGGCATGAAGTGACATGACCATGATGCAATACTATTTGTCGAATGACGTTATAAATATTTTGGTGCGAATTGTTGAAATCGGTTGAGAATTTGGTGTCAATTGGGTAAGTAATTAAATGAA
>CAIGRR010402345.1:0-10325 GCA_903798365.1 Fraxinus sp. 1973-6204
GATCGTCAGGTCAAATTATGTTAAATCCTTTGGGATTTGGGAATTCTAAAGAAATTTCTTGAGCTATTCATTTTCGCGATCAGTTGCTCTAAATATAAGAATTTCGGGTATGAAATGTTTGATTTTATATTTATATTATGTTGAATACGGATCTAACTGAGTGTTTTATTTAAAATACCCACCCTTAAATTTTTTTTTAGATTAGAATGGATTTTGCTGGACATGTGTGCATATGGGTTGCCAAGTAAAAGTTACTTTTAAGCACATTCATGGCTAGATTTTCATTTAGTATTTTCAAGTTTAGTATTCGCACATTACTTAGGAGTTTTGACATTCATGTTTTATTTGTATTTCGTTTAAATGGACATTTGAATGATGTTATTTAAATTTAAATATTATTTGACTAATTCTTTAAATTTGTTGAGTGAAATTATTGACTCCTCTTTTAGTTACAATGGAAACTTTATTTTCTCAAAAACGAGAATTCATACAAACATGTTATCTTTCTTTTAAAAAAATATAATAAATAAATAAAGATTTTGGCAACAATTCAAGTTTTGGAAATTAAAATTTGGGGCGTTACAGAATTTGCTTCAATAATCAGTCCTGCTAGTATTTGAGAAATATTTCTTTTGCCTGTGATTTCACTGGAAACTGAAAAGACAGTACTAAACTGAGGATGTTATCATACTTGATTGAGGCATGGGATCTGCTTTTGTAGACAGATTGTGCTCTATTTGTGTGGTGGAACTCTGTAGTCCTCCTTAACTCATCCAAAACAAAATTATTGAAAGGCTCATTTGAGCTGTTACTACGTTGATTGAGATTTAAAATTTCTTAATTTAAAAATCTGATAGGTTAAGGGAATTTGATAGCTTTGTTTAAGGTTCTTTACTGACTTTTTAAATAAATTATGCGGAGAAAAATATTTGATTATTATTTTGTAATCATATTGATGATGATGAATCCCAATATAGATTGCCTAAACCTTTGTGTTGACATTCGTGCTCTTAATATTTTTGCTGGTCTTAATGGAACATATAACTGGGAACTGAAGGCAAGAGGGTGCAGTTGCATATTTAGTTGAAAATAAATCCTTGGTTTTTTTTTTATATTTTGGACCCTCTAATTTGTTGATATAACTTGACTGTAAAGATGAGTAACCTGAAGTTTATTGGTCTCTGATACAAGACAAAAGTCCTCTTCATTGTTTCTTTTTCTTGGGTTGTTTGGTCAATTTCAATAGAATATTCTGATCACAGATGAATTATAAAATTGAATTTGTTGTTTTAGCGTGTATACTTTTCATGATTTTGAAAACTGATTGTAGACTTACTCGTGTCTGCTTATGTTGTAGGTTTTCAACTGGCTTTGGAGTCACTGGTGGTAGTGCTTTGATCCATGAATTTTACGCTAGAGAAGTTTCAAATCCGGTTCATTTGACTGTTGATACTGGATTCAAAAATGGAGAGGCTGCAATAAAGGGATTTGTCTCAATTAATTTATCTCTTGGAGATCAACAACTTGCTGCACAATTTCAAGAAATTCCATTGGACCTACGCATGGTTGAGGCTGAGCGTGTTGGTTGTATGTATCTGACCTTGAAATTTATTGAAAATCTGACATTTCATTTGGATATATTTGTGAGCACGTATATGACATGACCCCACATGCTGGGTGTTAAAAAGTGGTTACCCTCTCTATGCCATGCAAAATGCAGCAATTGAGACACAGCTGGCATTATTTTGTTAATATCAATTTGTTGTACAATATGTAGAGAAAAATGTTTTAAGTCTGTGTATGGGATACATTTTTACTGCTTAGGAGATATGGTTTGTAGCACAAGAAATTAGATTTGTGCCCACTTATGTTTTGCTGTTCCTTAATTTTGCATGACCACGATTTCTTCATCTGACAAGTTTCTCTTGACCATATGTAATTGTTTTATATAAGAAATGGGTTTTCCAGATTTGTGCCCACTTATGTTTTGCTGTACCTTAATTTTGCATGACCACAATTTCTTTATCTGACAAGTTTCTCTCTTGACCACATGTAATTGTTTTGTATAAGAAATGGGTTTTCCCTACCTATTGCTTCGGATAAGTGTTATTGGTACAGGTTTACACTAAGCATGCTTAATGGTTGAAGTTTCCTTTAGTGCATGTACATTGGGCAAATTTTTATTTAAAGTGAAACTGTATGCTTCTTAGCACTGCTTATTTGTAAGTTTCTGATTATAAAGATATATGGGAAATTGTACATTTATTCTGAGTTTCATTTCTGCCTCATTATACGTTTCTTTCCTTATTGTTTTTATATTTATATTTATACACTACTATTGTATACCTTAGTCGTCTTTCTTGCTTGACACCTCATGTTTGGTAGTTAATTAAAAAAAAATCTGTTTCAGAATTTAAACTGTTAAGGTAGAGCATTTATGTTTTGGATTACTATGTTGATGAAAAATCTTAATGGGAGTGTTCACAACTTTGTAGTTGATGTTCTTAAACCAACAACAGTGGACAAGATCCCCAATGATCTGGAAGGAATGGAAGCTTCAATGGAACGTTTGCTTGCTCTGATAGATGACGTTTACAAATATGTAGATGATGTGGTGGTGAGATAAATGGTTTTATTGCTCTTAAATTATGACTTTGCTGCCCTCTGCTAATTTGTTGACTACATAATGTTTTCCTTCCAGGAAGGGCGTGTTGCTCCAGATAATGACATTGGCCAATTTATATCAGATACTGTAGCATCTATTCCGAAATTATCACCACACGAATTTGATAAACTAGTGAATGATAGTCTGCAGGTATACATCTTTTTTTCCCTTCCCTTCAAAAGGTCATCTTTTTGGGGCGGCAAGAGTTATTTGTCATTTTTTCAATATTCTATTGTTTGGATACGGATCTTTAGCCCTTGTTTGGTATTGATTTAAATTAGATTTTAATGTAAGTCAAAGTCAAAGAATCGGTATTAACCACATATTTTATGGTTCCTACTATTTAACCACACGTTTCAAAAACTTTTATAATAATTTACTAAAAAACTAATTTTAATCCCCACCAAACAGGGGCTTATTAGTTCACTCGATATAATTAATTTCTTACCTTATTAATGTCATTGTTGGAAAAAAAAAACTCAAAAAAGTTTAGAGAATTGACAAAGCACTTACTTGAAATAAGAAGTTGAGTTTTAATTTGAATAAAGGGATCTAGTGCTACCACAATAACTAACAAAAATAATCAGGTCTGTAGATTTTATTATTCTTATATCAAGCCAAGCAAGTGCAAAAATTAACACTGATTAAAGCAGAGGTTCTTTCATTGGTCTATCAAATGTACAAAAGGGGGGAGATTCGTAGTCCCTTTTTAGGGGCTGGTATAACTATTATTCAGATTGTTGGCATCAACTGGACTTGGTACTAACGGAATAAGCGTGGCTCATAAGAATATCTAGGTGGAGTTCGGAAGAACTAAGGTACAAAGAAGGGGAGATGTCATAGTCCCTTCTTTGGGACTGCTACAACTTTGATGCAGAATGTTGGGCCTCAAATGGACTTGGTACTAACAGAATAAGCATGGTTCGTAAGAATATCTAGGTGGAGTCGGTAAAAACTAAGGTACAAATTTGTGAAAGTCGGCAAAATGTCATGTTTTAAAAGGCGAAGAGATAAATTAATGTTAGCAAATGCTGAAAGTGGACCAAAGTGTACCAGTTTGAAATAATTGTAATAGATGAAAAGGTAGGCCAGAGATAACTAGTTTATAAGGTTATTTGAACAATAAGATTATGAGACCATATTCACAATAATGTCACAACTTCACAATTGAGATGAGGCTTTGTGAGTTGATAAATGGCTTGTTCTGGAACTAGTGCCGTGTCATAAATTGGTTTCCTTACTTTCCCAGTTTACTTGTTTTACTTGTCATACTTGTTTAAGTTTTTAATTTGTAATTTCAGTTGGTTGATACTTGTCATGCAATTAGTTACACTAGCTGGAATTTGCACATGTTTAGAGGCTTGTTCTTGGTCCTGAGATCTCTATCTGACCACAAGTTCTGTTTCTTCTTGCAGGACCAGTTACTGTTACTTTATTTGTCAAGTATTACAAGAACACAACTCAGCTTAGCAGAAAAGTTGAATACGGCTGCTCAGATCCTGTAATAGATTTACCATTTGCCTGTTTGAAACTCATGCGATATGGCTCTTCCCATCACGTTATTCGCATCGTCATACATGAGGTGGAAAAAGCTTTGACTAATGCACAATTCATTTCACGATTTGAGCAATTTTGTCTCCGAAAATTGTTTGAGCTAAATGTGATAGGATCAATGTTATTACTTGGAAAGATTGACCTGTTTAATGTCACTATTGGAGTCTTTAATGGTATTCTTCTCTCTTATTGTGTTTTATTTTTTGACCTCAAAGCTTCCAACTCCAAACTGCTAAGCACTCTGGAGATGACCATGCAAGGTTTAGAGATTGGAAAATGCTATTTGTACATAAGCATTTTACATAATTTGTGCCATAATGGACAAGTGGCGAGATGACCATGCAAGGTTTAGAGATTGGAAAATGCTATTTGTACATAGCATTTTACATAATTTGTGCATTATGGCACCATTTATGTAAAGGGTTAGGTACTTCTAGCATAACGCTTAGAGATTGGTCCAAATTTTGAATATAGCTTCGTATGATACACGTATTGTTACATTGTAACTCAAGTTTTGCCTGTCAACTTAACATAATATATGTATAATTTTGGAGTACAAAGATTCACGCGATATAATAACAATGTAGGTTTTTAGTAATTAGATTATTTAACTATAGGGACGATTTTGAGCAAGTCGATAGAGATTGTAGTAAAATGACAATAATGGACATTGTGATATACCTACTGTATTTTGAAGTATTATATTTCTCTTTTTTAAATGAAAAAATATTATGGGGACTTTAAAAAATAAATAAAATAAAAATAAAGAAAGCATTATGGGAAATATTGATAAGATTAATTACTTCTGCTGCTAATAATTTTTGATTTTATTCATAGGAAACGCCGTACGCCGATCTTACTAAAAACTTGTGACACAATTCATGCCCAATTTCAATGCTTGCAATATTTTCAATCGTGACTATCAACATTCTACTGTTACAAACTACAGATTGAGTTAATTATATTGTTTGGTTCAACTAAAACATTGATTTGAACTTTAAAGTCAAAATTTAACAATTAATATTAATTACAGATTTAATGAAATTCACAATTTTTCAACTACATATTCTCTCGACTTTTATTAAAATTACTAAATATTTTATTTTTATGTAAACCAAACGTGGACTGTTTAGTGTAGAAACAAAAACATACGAAAGAGACGATTTTTCAATTTGTTTTTTTTGCTTAATACTATTTGTGTGGTATAATTACTTGACTGGTTACTGAACTTTGCAAAGATTTTCAGAAGGTCGCTAAACTTCAAAGGTTTCCCCGTTAGTCACTAAATTTTACAAAATGTAATTTCATCCATCAATGAAAATTTTAAAAGTTTCGCCATTAGTCACGAAACTTTACAAAATGTAATCTCATCCATCACTACAGATGATTGAGTTATATTTTGTAACGTTCCGTGACTAACGAAATTTTTTTTGAAGTTTAGTGACCTTAGAACACCTTATACAAAGTTCAATGACCAATCACGTAATTAACCAATCTTTATTTTTTTTAGTCTTTTTCTTTCTTTTTTTCTTTTTAATGTACATTTATTCCACAATTTTATTCTATCTAGTATCGTTAAACTTAGAAAAAAGCATAATATTTTATTTCGAGGTAACCAACAATGTTGTCTACAGACATGATGAAAGAAAGAAAAAAATATATGAAGGATTGATAATTACTTGATTAGTTATTGAACTTTGCATAAGGTTTCTAGAAGTCATTGAACTTCAAATTTTTTTTCTTAACCATTAAACTTTACAAAATGTAATTTCATTCATCATTGGGAACTTCAAAAGTTTGTGTTAGTCACTGAACTTTACAAAATATTAAAGTTCAGTGGTTAATGAGAAACTATTTAAAGTTTAGTGATCCCTTGTGAATCTTACGTAAAGTTCGGTGGCCAATCAAGTAATTATCCTGTGTCAATTTCCAAAACCTAAAATGGCTATTTTTTTTAAAAAAAAAAAGAATCTAATCAGCGCCCAGTTTTCTTTGCGCCCAAGAAATTAGTATTATTAAAATTAAATCCCCCAAAACCTTGCAAAAATTAGAGAAGATTCAAAGAAATGGATGTGATAAAGTCGCAGCAAATTTTATCACGACCGATCGAGAAGGTGGTGGTGCATCCGCTGGTTTTGCTCAGCGTCGTCGACCATTACAACCGTGTGGCACGCGACTCCAAGAAGCGCGTGATCGGGGTTCTCCTCGGCACTTCTTTTAGAGGCGTCGTTGACGTCACCAACAGCTACGCTGGTTAGAATCTATTGCATTTTTCAGATCTGATAATTCTATAGGACTGCAATATTTTTTCTTTTTGGTTTTGTGTTTGTGTATATATTGGAGCTCCGTTAAGTTGAATTTTGGATTTAATGTTGATTCGGATTATTGAACTGGAGGGGGTGTTTATGGTAGTGAAAGTTGCATTATGTCGATTATTGTTTTTGGGGTTAGTTTATAGCATGTTTGGCTAACTTCTCTTTTACAGGATAAGCAAAGCTAAACATGCTATTAGAGTTTTAGTTTTTTTATTTATTGGAGTGAGGCTCTGTTTGTACTTGTGAACAAATGAATAGTGTTTAGGGCAACGTTAAAGTAGAAATTTGGATGCATTGAGCTAAAATATGGTTTGAATTTTGCTATTTTTGATATTAATTAGAAACGAGAGGTTTATTTTGATATTTTGCGGCCATAGAGAAAGGGAAATGTATCCTAAATGTGGCAGTGGAACATATTGTGGTTGGTTAGTGCTGGGATCTTTTGACTTCTTATAGGGTTCCTCTTAAAAATTTCATGCTTCTCTCTTTCAACAAAGAATTCCTCTGGCAGCACTGGGATTGAATAGAATTTTTTCTTGGATGGTGGTTCCAGGAGGCTTAATTCCTTGCCACCAAATGTGGTCAAACCCTTGTTCACAGTTTCTATATTGATTTTCTCTATCACTCATTAAAGTGTTTTTTCTTTTCTAATGGTTTGATATTGCAATGGCGTTAGCCAGTTATTTTGGAGATCTATGACATTTATAAGCATTGTGCATTACTATATTTCTCTTCTCCAGTGATTAATTTAGTAAATAAGAACTTGCAATGTATCTAAATTCAAAATTGAATACTCTTAAACTAAGCATGGTTTGGACCATAATTATGAGCAAATATAAACAGCATGTTTTTTATTCAGTATTTGTGTAACCTTGATGATGGTATTTTGCAATACTGGCTATGACTGCTGTTATGCACTAATTAATGAGAATATATTGAGCATTGTTGAGTTCAATGTGTTTTTGTTAGAATTTTATATCTGAAGCACAATTTATGTTTTGTGATTTTCTCTGGATTTGTCATTTCTGTTTGGTGCTACTAAAAATCAAGATTTTAATTCAAGTCAGAGTCAACAATTGATTTTAACTACACATTTTATAGGACCCACAACTTTTGAATCAACATATTTCATCAACTTCTATCAAAATTTACTAAAATCTGATCTTATTACTCACCAAACAGGGGCTTAATATGACACTATCTTCCATTTTGTCTGTTCAATATGGGTCTTCAGAGTCATGATTTCCAACTGTTATCTCTCTTATTAATGGTTTGATATATTCAGTGCCTTTTGAAGAAGAGGACAAGGACCCAAGCATCTGGTTTCTTGACCACAACTACCATGAATCAATGTTTTCCATGTTCAGAAGAATCAATGGTTTGAAGTTCATCTTTGTAATTTATAATTAGATTTCATGCAGTATGATTGACTTGTAAATTCTATCAGCCAAGGAGCATGTTGTTGGTTGGTACAGCACTGGTCCAAAACTTCGGGAAAATGACCTAAATATTCATGGACGTTTTAGTGAGTAAGAACATCTGTCCTTCTAAATGAAAGAAATTTCATTTGCGTTTATTGGTTGTGCTTATTTTACATTTATCCTTTCCATTGCATTGATAAAGTTGTAGAAGTCGATAAGTTACAAAATATATAGTGAAAATATGTCCTGCCATGCATACTGCTGAAAGAAGTTCTCATTTTTGGGAAGTATTTGTTCACGTGTTTGCTAAATGAGCAATGTATTTGGGTTGGGTCCATTGCAAGAATTTAGCTCTTGTTGGCTTTGCATTGTTGTATTGGTGTGGCATATAAGACATCTCTGATCTAATTTCATCTATCTTTTGGGTGTTCCTGTCAAGAATTCTAAACCCATAATTTACCTCTCTGCTGAGTTGATTGACTACACTATTTTAAATAAATGGAAGACTTCATTGTGAAGGAGAGAACTTCCATTACTTCTATTTCATATACATCTGAATTTGACTTGAGATCATTATCATTTCTTTGCTGTTCAGAAGCACTTGTTGACTGCATGACATGAGTATCATGTAACTCACCTTTTTAGAAATTGGTGATTCTTTACCTAGACAATCATGGGGCTCCAGAGTCCACTGGCTTCCTTGAGGAGTTTCAAACTTGAGTTGATATATCTGCATCGAAAGTTGTTTGCTTGGCTGTGTGTAGTCTTTGCCCATGTATGATCTTAGCTTATTCTGTAAGTGATGTTGAAGAGGACAAGCAGTGGACATGCATTATACAAACAAGGGAAATCTAAGCTTGAAAGTAGCTAATGTTAACTTGAGCTATATTCATGCAAATGACACCTGAGGCTGAATTGAAATATATGTGATCTCCTTTGTTTCTACCGACGTTTGCTAAATATGTAATTCTAATGCTTCTACAAGTATCTGTGGATTTCACAGAAATTTAAACAATGTAAATGACATCTTTAAAAGCATTACTTCAGTTTTTTCCGTTCTTTATTTATTTATTTTTTTCAAAATGTTTAATATGCTTAATGGGGCTCCCAAGGTTTCAGTTGGTTTTCAATTTGCCATTTAGTCCCTGCTTTGTTGTGTCTTTGAACTATGATATTCTTCCACATCCCTTGCTTTTCTCTTGTCCACTTCCAAATCCCTTCTCTAGTGCTAAAAATAGTTTGAAGTTTAGACCCCTCTTGCTCCCCCTCTCCTCTACCTTTCCCAAGTTGTTCTGATTTTCACGAAAGATTTGATTATTTTTCAATTTTTTTGCAGTATAAGTAGTCATTTAGATTACTTCATAATCCTTCCATTGGATTACCTCAAACATCAGTCATCCCCCTCCATTTCTAGACATCTCAATCTTACCAAAAACATTTTTCTTCTAACACATCTATTTCTTCATTAATCACTCAATTTTGGCTCATATATTGCAGCTATGTTCCCACTCCTGTATTGGTCATTATTGATGTCCAGCCAAAAGAGCTCGGAATACCTACTAAAGCATATTATGCTGTTGAGGAGGTGAAAGAGGTATGGTTAAGATGATTACTGCTTAATGTGTATTGACTGACTACCAACTTTTATTCTGCTTGGTCAAAAAAAAAAACAACAAAATTTTCTAAGCTGTCTGATCTGATGGTTGGGCGAACTTGCAGAACGCTACTCAGAAAAGCCAGAAGGTGTTTAACCACGTTCTTTCAGAAATTGCTGCACACGAAGTTGAAGAAATTGGTACACTCATCATAGTGCATTCTTTTATAAATTCTGCCATTTTGTTGTTATGCCAAAGAGGATGATGACTTTGCTAAGTCAACAGGAGTTGAACACTTGTTAAGGGATGTGAAAGATACTACTGTCAGTACGCTAGCAACAGAGGTTTCTTTGTCCGCCCTTCTCTTCTAGTGCACAAGTGATATTAAACATTATATCATAATTGAACAACAGAAAGATAAGAAATGCCTTTCTTTCCTATCCAGGTGACTGGGAAACTTACTGCTTTGAAGGGGTTGGATGCTCGATTGAAAGAGATATGCAGTTATCTTGACCTTGTTATAGAAGGGAGGCTCCCATTAAATCATGAGATTCTCTATCATCTACAGGTATTATTTTTTGTGTTTCATTTGAGTTTATTTGTGGATTGAACATGTAATTGGTGCCCCATCTTCTTTTTCCTCGCCACTCTTAACCTTGAAAAATTATTAGTTTAAGATACTCTGTTTAATTACACGTATTACATAGTTCCAGATGATATTTGTGGCAATTATCTTCCAACTATATGATTTTCAAAACTTTTTTTTTTTTTTTTT